>OOFB01030628.1:0-12828 GCA_900323305.1 Trachyrincus murrayi
CCACCCCCCGTTACATCAAACCGAAACTTAAAAATCACAGGGTCATCCCTTTAATTCAGACATGGTGTTGGGTTGCACACTCGAGGTAAACACAAACTAACTAAGAAACAAACAGAAAATCATCTCTTTAACCTGAAAATCACACACACACACACACACACACACACACACACACACACACACACACACACACACACACACACACACACACACACACACACACACACACATGCACACACGCACACACACTCACGATCCATGGAGGTGAAGTCTGTGTGAGATCATGCTATCCAATGAGCTGGGAACAAAACCACAAATAACTAACTAATACGCTACAGGAAAACAGCACCTTTGTCACCTGCACTCCAACCCAACTTTACATTTACATTATCTTCTTCAGTCTGAGGTGACTATGAAGGCAGTTTGCTTCTGTGCACACTGTTGTATTTGTATTTGTATTAATTCATCCATTCATGCTTATTTGAGTGTTGACATGATGAGTGTTAACATTGAAAAATCGAAGAATGAGTGTGTTTTTTGTTAGTTTTTTTATAAATATATATATACAAGTTTTTTATTTTGTTATTTGTATTGGGCCTTGTATTGGTATGTATTGGCCTGAAATATCAACACACACACACACACACACACACACACACACACTGCAACCAGATGACAACACATTTTTGGAATGTGCAGGCATTCCAACACACGATGCAAATTTGAAATCTCAAATTGTTTAAACAAAATGTTTTTGTTTCAAGTTCTATTTTTAAATGAAGAAATCCCCTACTTGCTCCATCAAGTGGAGTCTGGCAAATCCCACTGATGTGAACTATTGCATTCTAATTCTGTAAGTTCCGCAAATTGTCTGAAAATGTCACGCTTAAAGAAATAATGCATTCGTTTTCCCTCAATTTATTGAGCTGAGGTTGAGGATTTGATCAATCAACCAATCAATCAAATCAATCAATCATATTAGGGATGTTTTTTGTTCATTTATCTTTGATATACACGCATGGGATATACATTACTTTTTTCACATGCAATTGTTCCTCAGGTTGCTAAATACACGCAGATACTGTCACAGGTTGAACTGTTTGCGTGTAGTTTGGCGTTTTGTCCTGTAGGTGTCTCCCTTGGTTCGTTATTATTTGTCATCTCTGCACACACACACACACACACACACACTTTGATCGAATCATGTTGTGATATTTGATTGACTGGAGGGCATATCAGTGGGCTGAATTGGTAAATGGCAAGTGGACTATGAATGTGTGCCTGCGTCACTTTCATACAATTATGTCCAGGTAACATGCCTTTAAAAACCCTTGCACATACCATGGCCACCTCGGATGTATAATACCAACGGTAGAAGCTAACGCTGAACTTGACGATAAACGCGCAACAGTTAAATCATAGGGGAAAGTCATTTGTCAACATTTCGCGGCAAGATCCAATCAGAAGCTCATTCCAAACCGTTTGTGCTGCCGACTTGCAGTCAAGCTTCGCGCGTCATCCATTGTATTTTTAAAGGGCACAGGGAGTCCTGCGCGTTTCACAGAAAAGTTCCAGGAATAACCCCCCCCCCCCTCACTGCCACACCCACCCACCCACACCCACACACACACACACACACACACACACACAGACACTCTATAGCCCACCAGTAGGCCTAAATACAATTAGTTTTATTTCGCATTTTGGTCCGAACTGGAAAACTGACAAACATACACTCAACCGGATTTCTGTCTGGTGCAGTGGCGTGCACATGGCCATTTGAGGGGACAGGTGCGAAAATCGGAGAAATATTGAACGGGGACCCACAACATTTTCTCTAGATGGAACCGTTTTTCTCTATCGCAGAGCAATTTACTCCACTTTCTCTATAGTATTTGGGAATTCCAGAGGGTACTTTCGGGATTCAAAACATTGTGTATTATTATTGCCCATGTGACAAGGCATGTCAGGAATTGGACGTGGTTGAGGTCGATACACTGAACAGTAACTACAGACACGACAAAATACAGCAAGAGCGCAAACAACGAATACAAATTCAATAAATTTCACTAAGGTGCAGAAATTCACCCTGCATGGAACACCTGCTGGGGACTAAACCCAAGGCCTCAAATACTTTAGTCAGTGAAGCAATGGTTAGCTAGCCTGATATCAGACAGAATTGTCAAATCCAATCACCAATCAACCAATCACTAGAGACCAACGATGCGTAGCCATGCCAACATACTGGTTTTGCCAGGTTTTAACAGTGGAGCGAAGTAAAAACAAACTACGATGTCGGACGATATTTAGATGTAAAATAAATGTGTTAATCAAGGGGCTCATATCAAATTCAAGATTATTATTCAGCAGCCCAAACGCAAAAGAGAGGCCATTAAAGGTGCTATATGTAACAATGACACTGAGTGTTTAAAATGGGTACTGCAGTCCAACTTCACAATATGGGAGAGAGTGGTCTCCGCCCGGCCCCTCCCCCTCCTCCCCAGACTCAAAGCTCACGCAGGTTGAGGACACTGAACAAACACAAGCGCAAGACGAGCCCAGCGCAACATTATATGAGACAAGTGCAAGTATTCTATTGTGACAATGACAAGTGACGAGTCCTACACTGTAAGTTGATCAGCTAATGTATGCTCGGCATCCGTCTTGAAATCCTTCTGGGCTCTAAGCTGTCTCCATCTTTCAAATGCAACTCCAAGATTTACCCGTGTTTTAGCACGGCTCTGGTCATGGAGCTTTTTCGAAAGAGGACGAGGCTTTTTAGGTCGGGTAGAATCCAGTACAATGTCAGTTGATCCAGTTAATTTGCTTGCTTCCATGGCTGCAGTACGCAGCCACGCTGTGGGCGGAGTCAACTCAGAGAATAGTGAATCACACAGACCAACACAAAAAACAGACAAAAAAACTACATTTGTTACATATAGCACCTTCAAGTGAAAGTTTTGGGGTATTTCTCCCATATAGACCCAGTGTCTATTCTGGGAGGATTTGTGTAAAAGGTTTTCGACTACTGAAAATTTGCAAATGAGCCGATAGAATTGGCGATTGGAGCCCTTGTCAACAGCTTGACAAAGGTGTTAGTCCCGCCCATGGCGCTGATTGGCTAATTGTTAGTCCCCCGTGGTGCTCATTGGACAATCGCTTTTTCAACCAAGAAATCGCCGTTTCATGTCACGATGTCAGACCAGAATCAGTTAACTTGGTGGAGTGGGCGAATTCAAAGGTCTGGACCCAGGGAAATGGTTAGCATGTGATTTCCTGGAACTTGATGTTGAGTCTGTTTGCGGGGGAAGTGGTGGTGGAGGGTGTGTGCGTGTGTGCAGTCAAATATTCCATCCTCCTCCCCTTTTAAAGATAGCATTCTGGCCCTTGGCCACGTGGCCTTACTGGAAGCCACAGGTATTCCAATAAGTCATCTTCAGACCCATTTCTCTCTTCCCACCCAGCTGTTTCCTGTCTGTACATCTTAATGTTTTGTTTTGGTCATGTGGGTTTATTTTATGAAGTGGAAATGTTCCCCTCCAGACCACAGCGCATACTTGGCTCTGGCGTTCACGTCAACTCTTGTTCTTTAGGAAGCCGGTGCGTTTGAAGTAAACAAACATAATTTTAATGCATTGCATAGCAGTAGCCTCGTGAGACCATCCTGATGATTCACGCTTTCGCAATGAATATCAGTCTGGCCTTGGCAGGGCAGTAATTGATTTCCAGATATGGCCACAGCCTTATGTTGTTCAAAAAACGTTTCAATCCGGTTGGAAGTAAAGCAAAAATATATTCTCCTCTGAGAAAGGCCTTCTGTGCAGATTTATGTACATTTTTTAACATCGTCATTCAGTCTATTTCCGATAAAAAAAAGTTTTGATTGCTCCGTTGCTAAACTTTCCTCGGGCGCCGCCATAAATTTTTGTCCTTTGCCAGACTGCGGCACTCCTTGTTCGTCATGAACTGAAACTCCCTCCCCCTAGCACTTTTTTTAAAACTATGAAATACTAATCCAAATAAATGTGCACCTTTTTCACTGTCACTCGTCCGATAAGATGATTACATAACTAACTAGCAACACATTTCATATAGCAAACGTGTCAAAGGTAGAATTGTCTGGGTCCCTGTTATAGTGAGTGAGGCGGATTCTGAATATATTGGGTTCTAATCCATTAGGACAAATGAGTCATCGAAATATTTATACTTTAATCATGTGTTCTTCTCACATGGACCCAGTACGTTCTGCGGTTTTCTATTTTTCCTAACTTTAACCAATATTACGACATCCATCATTCCAGCTACAGCCAAAAGATATCTAGCATTTTTTCCCTAATTTCCTGTCTGGGAATAATAAAGTGTTATTTTATAAAAAAATAAACTGAATATCTTGGCTTATTGTTGTTTGCGGTATATGTGTTGTAGGCTTAAAACCACATTAGCAGAATATACATTGGATCTTAGAAAACATGTTACACATATTGTGTCAGAGGTCTGACCTTGTTATGTTGGCAATACTGTGAGAACCAGAATAGTTACAGGACCCAGCCCAACGTTCTAGTCGATTTGAACGACACATCTGGTAATGCTAATATAATAAATTATATATCATTTACTGTAACTCCTGTATTGTGTTAGGGTGGGGTTCCAGTAAAACAGTTTACAGACTGTTACGTTATTGCTTTCTGCATAACTGACACCAGGTGTTTTCTATGTGTGCCTATTGTTGTAGCTTAGATTGTAGATTGTATTTTCCTTTTTTTTTTTTAAGTAACACTGGCAGTCTCGCAGTGGCAGTGTTCCTCGTTTTCCGAAGAAGACGCTGTTCTAAAAGTGGCCTCTAGGGGGCTCTAGATACCCAGAAATGTATTTTTTTTATGAGCGAGTCGAGACATTTTGGTTCGTCTCACTACGGTCACCTTTCCCCACTCCGCAGCCCCCACCTTATACACTTGACATTTGCAACAAAATGTGTCTTCTTCTGGTCTTATCCCAGAAAACATTTTTTATACTGTGTTGTTGTAGTTGTTTATTATATTTTGTTGAACTTACTTGGCACAAGGTTCCATCTCCAGATAACAGCCTGTATTTTTTTGGCTCAATCATTTTAACTGCATGGTTTAGCAGATTAGCCTTAGCTTGTGATTGGTATGACGTGTTCATTCCTCCACATTATGATCTAAAATCCCTCACTCGTTGTCCACTTTCTGAAGCGAATGTTTCCTCCTGGTCTCTTCTACCGTATCCCCGGCGAGCACATGGATGGATATAAAAGATGATCTGTAGGCCAGCCCTTTAAATACTGTCTACATGTGAGTATACCTGCATGGTAAGTATTCTTACGAAAGAAAGCGTGCTAGGTTTCCATGTCAAAGTTGATTGCATGGAAAGAAAAAGTAGGAGAAGTAGAAGTAGAGAAACTGAGTAAACGACGCATAGCTGGTAGGCCTATAAGAAAGACACGTGGAAGTAATCCTTGTTTCAACTGTGTAACTTTATTCAACTTAAATAATCGAAATTGATTTGGAAAAACACAGAATGAGAGACACACACACACACACACACACACACACACACAGACGCACATACACACACATACACCTGCTATTCTCGATGACCACGAAAATGTTCTTCTACCAAGCTACAGTACGACTCTACTGCCACGGATGCTTTGTGGGTGAAAGTCTGCTGAACATAATAAAATACAAAATGGCAGGCCTACTGATCGATGTTTATAGAGGTGGATGCAGAAAGACACCGTTTGTGTTTTCTGTACATGCATATATTATGTGTTAAAGCAATATTTCACTGATTTTGCATATTTGGCTTACAATCCACTTCCCCCACCAACAAATACACAAATCGTGAATTTTCCAAAATGTTGTGACCCTTTGTGAAGTTGGATCGCGGCCCGTTTTGACCCTCCATTCACTTGCGTCGAGCAGGCTAAATAACACATTTTAAGATAACATTTTCCAGCTATTCTTAATATTATGATATGCATATAGTTAGTATAATCTGTGGTCTGAGTTTTGTTTTGTAATTACATTTTTAGTGTTCATAAAATTCACATTTTTGTACGCAAGTAGTAGATCAGCCTTTTAACCATATTGCACATACATACGTCTGTAAGCTGCGCTCCCATTGGTCACACCCCTGTAGCTTCTGCAGCCGACGGGTGTCTGTAGGCTAAACAGTTTCGCCAGCTCCTTAGCACAACAGAACACTGCAACCACAGAATAACACTGGGATCAGGACAGACAGGACACGTGGTGCTGTACCTGTGTGCTGTTATGGTCTCTCGATGTTTCTGCTGCAGATAGTAGATGTACCGAAGACACGAGTAAGTGAATATAATGTTTAAGTAACAAACGCGTTGTTTGTATTGCCTGCTCAATGCGACTGAATGGAGGCTCAAAACGGGCCACGGTCAAACTGGAGGAAGGGTGACACCATTTTGGAAATTCTCCTTTTGCATCTATTTGATGGTGGGGAAGTTGACTTTAAGGCAAATATGCAAAATGGGTGAAATATTGCTTTAAGATCCTTAACTTGAGATCTGAGTCTGATGCCGAACAGAATTATCTCCTTAATGAAGAAAGAGTGACACTTATAGAGGAAAGGGAGATTATATATGTAAGCTTAGGGGTGTGAAACTGAAGGGAATTACAGCACAAGACATCGTCTTAATTACACCTGTGGATACATTTGACATCAAGACAATCATTAACCATTACAGGAATCAACCAACACATCTCATCCCGTGTTCACACACAGACACACACACACACACACACACACACACGTCACCACCCACCACCCATTCTGCTGGTGTCCATACATGTGCCTCGTATGTACGCATATGGATGGTCTTGGGGCGTAGACATACAATGAGCAGATTGCATATACCCATGCATTCGGATGAACATTAAGCTTATGTAACTCCTCTGTTAAGGTCTTCACCGGCAGCACGTGGCCGTTCGTGTCCCTGTGACAATAAATGACACACCGTAACAAATTCAATGATTTAAAGTGTCTACTTTTAGGTCCACCACCTGATGTAGAAATATACATTTGACGGATTGTAATTGGATTGTCTATGGAGATAACCGTGACCAACTAAAAGGTGCAGAATACAGACTACCACTAAGTAACACCGATGAGCGTATTTTTTTGCACCTGCTGTACATATCATTTTCAGATTCTTTCATTTGGCCCTTTCAGGACATTATAGAGGATATGGTGGTCCCACTGGGTTGTAGTGGTCACTGTTATATGTATTTGATTCATCTTCAAGGGTAAGTAAACCACAAAGTCACGTTTCTTTGAGTTGAAACCCGTCCTGTTTGAGTCTCACAAAGTGTTGGTGAATTATTTTGGACTAAAAATGTATAAAGTTGTCAAATGGGGGGAATTCTCTGTAAAATATCAAGATTCAAGATGTTTATTTGTCACATACATACACGGGGTGTGCAGTGAAATGAAAGAAAAAGCATTGCGTTAGATCATCAGCTGACGGCTGATTAATGACGTTGTCATTTAACACACGTAGGTCTAGAACTCAGTTCACACACCTATTTAGCAACTCCGCCCCATAGGCTCATTACGCACACACCCAGCGTGACACCACCCAATTGCCAACAAGCTGTCGGCAGAGCCGAAAAACCAATCCGAAGCAAACACACGAAACGGTGCTCTTTAAATCCTCTACTCAGTCCTCCATCAACTGTTGCATTTATGGCACAAGTCACCGCTCCACCCACCTCCATCCCCGCTCCACCTTCATTTATGCAATATATAGCGTTTTACCTGGATAAGCAATTTCTAAAATGAATGTCTGTATTGTACCAATAACTCTGATATCAGGCTGCTGCCGGCTCGGCTCCATTCCCCTGGGGGGGTGGCGGGGGGGGGGGTGTTCTCGCTACTTCTCCTGCCTGGTGGGGCATGGCTGCATGGCTGCTCGGACGTGCAGAGAGATTTCCCGGAACAGAGCCATACCGCCAAACACAACTGTATTGCTCCGTTCTCTAATACATGTATTTTCTTTGACGAAATGGTCCTGACTGAAATGAGGGGTCTGCTACTTCTGGCTTCGCCATAGTGGTAGTTTTCTATTGGCTCGCGCACCCTTGCTTGAGCGAGTGTGACGTGGGTTTTGGCCACGCCCCTCGCACCTGCTGCTATACACACCCAATGGGTTCATTGTCTTCACGTCCTGTCTTCCTGTGTACTCTTATATTAAAATATATGTCTCAATCAATAAATCTTAATTACTAGACTTCATACATCGACATATACCTTCACCTCATCTCCCACCACATCCTCCATGACGACCATATTCCATTGTTTACTGCAGTAGGCCTATTCTGATATTTAATATATATATATATCCTGTAATAATATGTGAAACACCTCAATGTCATCAAGGTTCACTTTGTGTCCCATTCCCTGGACATTAGGGCTGCAACTAACAATTATTTTTAAAGTCGACGATTAATGTGTGAAAGTCTATGGTGAAAGTAAGTGTAATAATACCGATAGGTGTAAGGGTTAGATGTCACTGTTTGTTTTCTCTAGGCCTCTATAAAATGAATCTATAAAATGGCAAATGCCCAAAATGATTTTTTTTTTGCTTGCTTTCTCTGACAGGCAGCCAAGAAAAACGTATTCATTTCATGATGATGCATGAACCAAATATTTGAATTTCTTAAGCAGCAGATGTTACAATTTATCGATCGACAAAGTTTTCTGTCGATCGATTAATCGACTAATTGTTGCAGCCCCTGCTGGACATTAATTACCTCCGCCATCTTGTCATCCGGTGACAGCCCAGTTTTAGTTGTCGTCGCTGAGGTCATAACTAAGGGTGGTCTGGTCGGTCTCTCCATCCAGACGCCAGCGGTCCAACGCAGATGCTTTTTGGGGTAAGGGCTTCCTGGCTACTGCTGTGGGAACAGCAAGCCCAGACCGCAAAAAGAACCGCAGTGGACACAAAGAACCGGAAACATCCAATGAAGACCTCCAATTGGACGCCACCCCCTCTGAGCCCCCCATCAGCCTCGGCAACCTGCAGAGAGGGACGAGATCCAGCAATACACATGACCCTGTGATACATGACACATGACCTCCGACCCCTGACACGTTCAGATACTTTGTCAAGAAGGCCCTTAAAAGCTGCTGGGAGTAAGATTTGAGAGTTTAAAGAGATCACGCAGAAGAAGATTTTGAAAATAAAATGCTCCCTCCCTCTCTGCTCCCTCCACTACGTTGATCCGCCATTGAGAAGTGTTGCATTCACGCACCTGTGGTTGAGCTATGATAATGCCATGTGATTGACAGGCAAGATGGATTCCCCGAACCAATCAGGGACGAGATTCCCTGATTGGTTAGAAATGAGCCGGGAGCAGTCTAAAATCTTAATAGTCTCACACAGAGGAGTCACTCAACCAGAACAGATATTCTCACAGAGCATTTCAGTCACTAATAGCTGATGGATGGCTATGGCATTTGCTAACAAATGACACTCAAATTATAGTTCTTAAATCTTACCTACAGCACCTTTAACTGTTAACTTAACAATCAATATTCTTTATGTTTTAATCATCCCAGTAATAATTATCAATGCAGTATAGAAAGTGTGACATAACCACCTCCATTCACAGCATTGATGTACTTCTGCATGTCGTCTTTACACGACATGTGGAACCTAGAAGTTAACCATGCCAGGACAATTTCCACTGCAATTTCTTGATTTCTGCACCATTCATATCTAGTTGTCCATTCCACTTACCAAAATTTGCTTAACTTTTACTGTTTCTTTTAATTGTCATTTACATACAGCATGATGTCATTGCGTCTTGCATATGTTAATCACTGCTAATAGTAAAAGTTAATTTTGTTGATTGTCCATTTACTACTTTCTAATCGGATGAGCGACCCACACTGGAAGCATTATGTTTCACCGCTAATGCGTAACTGGATACTCCATGGGACATCTTATGTTGTCACGTGACCAGACACACTTTGAGGACTTTAAGACTCCGAATAAAGACGTATTCCTCCAAATAATCATTTGTATGTGTGTATGATGGGCAGAGGGCAAGTTGTGTGTGTCGAATTTCAGGAGATGAAATCTTATGTATTTTGGAATAGGGAAACTGCAGTAGAACTTTACACACTGGAAAATAGATGTTTTTGTTCATACACATGCACGCACACACACACACACACACACACACACACACACACACACACACACACACACACACACACACACACACACACACACACACACTCACACACACACCTCACGACGACCACACCTGGATCCCACTATAGGGAGAACATGGATAAGGGTGTATGGGTGTCTCCTTGGCTTCTAGGCAGGGATCCACCAGACTATAGGCCATCTGCCACGCTGAGCTCACTAAATGCGTCATATATGAGGGAACGAGTCACATTGAACTACCTCGTTGTTCTAATCCTTTTTTTTTTTTTGGTGGAGTGCGGTGGGGGGGGGGGGGCTTTTATCCTGACTATATTTGCTTTAAAAAGGGACACGTAGATTTGAATACATATTTGTCATAACGAGGTGTAGGCCTATATGGGCGCTTATCGAGGCGATTCATTGCGGCCAGTTGTCAGGCCCCTGCATCGCCATTTTAAACTCTTGTTCCCCAAAAAAGTGCAGTGGAAGTTGCGGTACGAGAGGCGAGGAAGAAGAACGGGTGAACGTCTACTTCAACGACGGAGTGAATGGCGCCTTCTGGTTTGCGTGTTCACTGCGGGGTGTGGAAGACAGCTCTCCGTGGTGCTGAACTGCGAGCGGCCCTGCAGGGAGCTGTCCGCGGTGCTGAAACCAGCCTCTGCTCTCTGTCGGCTCTCTCTCGGATGCACAGTCGGTGAACGCCCTGCACTCACAGTGACACCAATGCACATGTTGAAATGGTAATGGTAGATGTTCAACGTGTTTTAAAAACCGAAAAAAACAGGGGAGATAATGCATTTATCTCCGTCCGCTTTTTTTCTTAATTTCGCCTCTGTCAGTCACTCTCTTAAATTGCATTGGTTCGGCACGACGTGCAGTTTGAAGACGAATTGATTGTGCATGAATTGGCACTTGTTGCCATAACACAGGCTTCCGAATGGGTAATGCCTCGATGTGTGCGTGCGTGTATGTGTGTGTGTGTGTGTGTGTGTGTGTGTGTGTGTATATGTGTGTGTGTGTGTGTGTGTGTGTGTGTATGTGTGTGTGCGTGTGTGTGTATGGGCGCATCTATACATAAATAACCTCTCTAAAAAGACCGTAGACAGATTTAATCCAGCGAAATGTGCCTTTCCCTATATTTGTCTCTCATCCTCCCTCCTCTCTATTTTCCTTGATTCATCACTCTTCGTCTCTCTCCTCCTCCTCCTCATCCTCCTTCCCCCCACCCCCCCCTCTCTCCCTCCTCTCTTCTCTCTATTCTAACTGCTGCTGCATTACTAAGCAGGCCCATTTGTCAGCCATGTGTGGCAGACTTGCAGATTGTAATTACGGGGGAAAAGTATAGACCCGGGACAAACCCAAAACAATCAAACTCTTATTTAACATTGGTGAGTGTCTATTAATGCACACACGTGTGTGTGTGTGTGTGTGTGTGTGTTATAGTGTGTGTGTGTGTGTGTGTGTGTGTGTGTGTGTGTGTGTGTGTGCCTGCGCGTTCATGTTAATGTGCATGTGCGCCCGTATAAGTCTAATCTCCCTTGTTCTACGCGCACGACTGCCCCTCTGCCCGTCATACACACATACGCGGGCGCGGACACACACACACACACACACACACACACACACACACACACACACACACACACACAAACACACACACGCATACGTACGCGCACCAGCTCTTTGCAAACGACAGTCTATAGCAGCCTCAGTGATATGGATCAAAATTAAACTTGACTAAATAATTAACCTTCAACTATCTTAACATAAACACGAAGGATCCATGCTGTTAAAATATCAATATTACATGCATTTCACATGTTCTTGTTGTCCTTCTTTAATGTAACGCTTGTTCATACATAGTCTATCAAAGAACACAGTCATACATTCGTGATGATACAAAAAACATGTCAGTTCGTCCACCCCCAATAAGAGGTATACAGTTGGGAGTCTATTCCCGCGGAATAGCAGCAATCGAGAAGAAATACGCCTATTGACGCGGACGGTTAATGATAAGCATTGAAATCAACTCGAGGGGAAGTCTCGCTGAAGATACGATTGATTTACTTAAGTTTCATACATCCCATAATAACACAAGATATCCCTTTCGGGGAAGAAGAAGAAGAAAGAATCTGTCCACGCACGTTTTAGCAGCAGCAGCAGCAGCATCATATCGGAGAGAACGACTCCTCCACGGCTCTCTACATAAGCCCTGGAAACAAGATGACCGGGAAAGACGTGCAACATGTTCATTTTTTTTTCCTCTCAATTAAACAATCAGAAAAAAACAGAATGGGCTCACCCAGTCACCGATCCAAGGCGGTGCATCATTTTTCTCTTCCCTTTCCATAATCCTTGGGTATTTCAACGGTATACCCATTGATATGCAGTAGCACCCTCACCCCCCCCCCCCCCCCCCCCCCCCCCCCCCCCCCCCCCCCCCCCCCCCCCCCCCCCCCCCCCCCCCCCCCCCCCCCCCCCCCCCCCCCCCCCCTCCCCCCCCCCCCCCCCCCTCCCCTCTCTCTCTCTCTCTGTGTGTGTGTGTGTGTGTGTGTGTGTGTGTGTGTGTGTGTGTGTGTGTGTGTGTGTGTGTGTGTGTGTGTGTGTGTGTGTGTGTG
>OOFB01030636.1:0-17263 GCA_900323305.1 Trachyrincus murrayi
CTTTCGGGATCAGCTTTGTCCTCTGCGTCTCATGCCTTCAGGTGAAGACCATAGTGGTCCTGGCTGCTTTCCGCTCAGCTCGGCCTGGAGCTGGAGGCCTGATGAAGTGGTTCGGCCCGGGCCAGCAGAGAGGGAGTGTCTGCTTCTACACCTGTATACAGGTGAGCATTATGAAATGTAAAATATATAATAACATTAGTATAAATACATACATTGTAAAGTATTTAATTAGTTTGATGTTTGCATTTTTATTAGGTTGCCATCTGTGTGATCTGGCTGTCCCTCAGCCCTCCTGTGCCTTATCGTGACCTTGGTTTCCAGGGGTCAAAGGTTAACCTAGAGTGTGCCATGAGTTCAGTGGTGGGCTTTGCAGTTGTGTTAGGCTACATAGGCTTCCTAGCGTGCCTCTGTCTCCTCCTTGCTTTCCTGGCAAGGAAACTACCTGATAACTTCAATGAGGCCAAGTTCATCACCTTCAGCATGCTGATCTTCTGTGCTGTCTGGGTGGCCTTTGTCCCAGCCTACGTCAGCTCTCCAGGGAAGTATTCTGTGGCTGTGGAGATCTTTGCTATCCTGGCTTCTAGTTATGGCCTGCTGCTGTGCATCTTTGCTCCAAAGTGCTTCATCATCCTCCTGAGGCCTGAGAGAAACACCAAGAAACACCTGATGGGCAGATAGAAAAAGAAAGGACAGGAAAGGATCTATAAATATCTATAAAGAAAGGATCTATGAATATCTATAAAGAAAGGCTCTATAAATATATGTCTGCATCTAATATAAGATATGTACCATTTGTGTAACCTTCTACCACGTTTCAACCATGTGTATACACTTCAGAGTTAAATTGGCCAAAAAAACTTAAATGACTTAATGATTAAATTTGTTCCCCATTTAAAATGAATAAAAAAAACACTCCAACTTTTAACCTTCTGTCCTTGTCCATGCCTTGTCCAGTCAACTTCATCAGGTCACTTATCTATCTGATCATGAAGCCATTCTGTTAGTATACAACAACATTGCTGTTCATACAAAAGCCTATAAATACTTACAATTCATGCAAACACATGTAATTTCTTTGAGCTTCGCATCCAATCAAAAGCATTTTCAGTCAATCACTGCTTGCTCCTGCGTTGTCCTTTGGCATGCAGTTCTGGCGCCCTCTGCTGGCCATGCTTACGCAAAAAATAACTAAATATCATCCTACTTATTTTACTTAGCAGAATTCTTCGATTTGTGACTATATTGGGAATTAATAACTCTGATATGTCCTTTATTGTCTATTTTTGTAACAGATGAGAGATTGTATACGATATTAAATCGCTTACTCAGTTACTACTATGAAATTATGAAAATGTGGTCATGCTCTCCATTCTATTTCTTGAGCTTATCACCATAACCAACTGCATTTATAAAGTGAACTAATGGCCATGTTTAGCCATGGGATGAAAGCGAGATGAAGCTTGTAACATTGTATTGTTACTGCATGGCTCTATGTCGGTAAAACGGACAGTCCCTCGAACAGAGCGCGCCAGGCACAATTTCTAGTGGCCTTGCGACAGTCCAGTTTTCGCGCCGTTGACCCTTTGCTTTTGTTCTTTCACCACTGAACATGTCTAGAGAAAGAGGTATCATCAGAACCTGAACATAATACTTCGATATTAATAATACTACAGAGTAAGTGTAAAGAGCGACGTGTACGTTTTTAATAAATATATATCATGCTCGCCCCAGCGGCTTCGATCAAGCTAACAACTATATCAGCAGGCGATGAAGGTTAACGAAGAGGAGGAAGACCTCAGTTAAACAGAGGACACAGGAGCCATAAATGAGGGCGTTGGATGTAAGGAGCAGATAGGAGTATCTTGCTCAAGCATAAGGATGCAACAGGTATGCACCATAGCCTAGATTGGTTTGTTTTCATCCCACACGTTGTGCATGGACATTTCGTAGATAATCACAGCCGTGCTGATATTCAGGATAACAGCATGACCTCTCGTGTGATATTGCTTTTATACAACAGTTCTACAAGCGCCATTTGTTAGATAACAGTAATAAGCGACAACAGATTATGATTTGTTTGTTTAATAGTTTATTTGGCTTTGCCAACACAAATTGTTTTGTGACTGGGACTGGACTGTGGCCAAACAACACAAACATTTTCCGTTTTGGCGAGAAACAACGAGTTGCAAAGTATGATAATCAGTGGATATTTGGGTACTTGTCTTCTACACACACCTACTCGGGATTGGGCGGGATATGTTCCGTTTACTTACAATCAATACTTTCATCGTGTTACACCCGAAAATCTATGTATAAATCCTAGACGGAAACACACATGGCCACCGACTTCTTAGTTATTTTCTCTCTCCTTCCGTTTCCGATTCATACATAGATTTGTAGCGAGATAAGCTTGTTGCAGTTTCTCGCCAAAACGGCGAAAGTTACAGGTTAGAACCATTTCCTATGGAGTTAGATGGGACTCTATCCTGAGATCAGGATCTCGATGGCTAGAGTACCAGATGGGGCTAACTACCTGGTGCATAAAAGTAGCAGACCCATAATTACTGTTTTGAGTGACACCTGTGTTTGTCCTACGATGACGACTCTGTTACCCCTTTTCCACCAAGGCATTTTGAGGGCCGGTTCGGAGCCGGTGCCTGATCTCGAACCAGCTCCTCACGTTTCAACCGCGAAAGAACCGGCACTCAGCCAGGAAGACTGGTTCCAGAGCGGCACAAACACTTGGCTGGTCTAGAACCAAGAACCGCTTACGCCAGGGGGTGGGGGCGGGATTATCATGATTATCTTATGTTCAGTGTTAATAAGAATAAAAACATGTTCGGTAATTACCTTTCTTCTTAAACATAAGCGCCATCCATAGCAACCTGTTTTTTTGCTGTTGTAGAGCTAGCAGGATACACTTCTAAGCCACGATTTTAATGTTATATCCATTGGGGAAATTTTTAAACATGACACAGCTAGTTGAATTGCGTTTCATTTAGGGGCAGGGTACTTTGTAATTTGCCGATTGTGTAGAAATATTGGCCAAACGATAGCTCTATAGAGAGTGCTGCTGCCCAACGGTTTTGCTTGGAAGCCCCGTCTACTGGGCAGGTATACACCGCAAGACTCCGGTGATCGCATCTTTAGTTCACCGTGTCACATCGCAAAATAGAAAATCATGTCACTGGGAAAGCGGAGACGTATACAGTGACGTAATTACGTGGCTCTCTAGCCTGTGGAAAAGCAAACCGGTTATTAGAGGGTTCACAAGTTGAACCAACTGCGAACCGGCACAAGCACCAGCCCAGAACCAGAACTAGGTTCGCGTTGGTGGAAAGGGGGTATGTGAAAAGGGTCTGTGCAGCGTGAAGGTAATCTGTGGGAAAGGCCCATGATTGGACGAATTCATGTGAAGTCATTGTTCGCTGTGGCAGATGCAATCCTGATCAAATCAAGCACAAACTAGATTAGAGTTGTATCATTGGATGTGGCCCAGCTTCCATTAGATTGGTGTATCTAACTTTTTTTAGGTCGATATACGTAAAATCTCTCTCCTCAGAGGTGGGTTTTTATCTGCGTATACGCACCACTGCACCAGTGTGTGTGTATATATGAACATAAAGCAACATTGCGACTGTTTATTGGTTCATTTGAGCTCTGAAACTGATCTGCTCATTGCACTCCTTCACAGGTTAACTATGAAGAAGAAACTGCAAACTGTAAATCATTATTTTCCTTTTTTATGCTTGGGCACGTTAATGTTTGTTAGCTTCCTGGTTGGTTGAATTATCCTGTTAGGTGTAGGTGGATTTGAATAGTGAGGCTCTTTGTTGGTGCATGGGCTAATTAAGCGTTTAATTTGAATTAGGATTACTTTGTTTTGTTAAAAGTGGTGCAGTGTAGGTTCTAAGTGACTGTTGGTGTGGTTGTGGTTTTGCAGTTGATTTTTGTTGGTACAACCAAAACGTACTCCAGGGTTGTGTTCTGATTTCTGCTGTTCGCTTTCCAGAACTCTGCACCTATATCACATGAGTGTTGTATTACTGATGGGGGTGTGGTCTGAGTGAGCAGAGATGCATGCTGAGGTACGGTGCTGTCTGAAGTCTACATTTCAGGAGACGTGCCCCTCAGTGAAACCAAGTGTTCAAGAGGTCAATGTAACATCAGTTAGACCCCCCAGGATTCCGCGATTCCGCGATCGTGGAATTTTCCGCGGAATAGTAGACAAGCTGCAGAATATTACACAAACTGCAAAACCATGCAGAATTCTCATCCCAACCACTAGATGTCGCTGCAACATAGGCTTGCAGCAGCGAGTTCAGGTGGCAACTTTGATTGTTTGACAGCTGAGTGAACTGATTAGTCACGTAATGGAGCGATTTATCTGTCCAAATCCCATGGCAAACATCTCAAAACTGGGAAACATATCATTGTCGTCACGTAGCGGTGTGCTTAAAGCCCTATTTATACTCCGACGCACGACGCGGTCGCTCGTTGAGCTCGTTGAAAATAGCAGTTCTACAAGCCATCAACGCGATGCGTTGCTTAATAACTGGTCATTTTAAGTAGTTTTTTAATGTTCGCGGAATATCGCATAATATTAACTTGCATGCCGCGGAATTTAGGATTTTTGTCCGCGGAATCCTGGGGGGACTAATCAGTTACATTAATTGGAACTTCCTTCAAGATAGTGATAGAAATTCCCCAAGGTGAAACACCAAGGACAAGATGTGAGGGCTCTTCCTCTCAGCGACTAGAACACAACCTAGGTCTTACACCGGAGAACCATGGAAGACATTTCAATGTTCCTCTCCATATATCTTGAAGCCTTAGCAACAGTTTCTCTACCTCCCCAGCTGGGGAGAGCACAACTTCATTTCAAAAAGGGTCCTAGTTGGAGTCTTTCCAAGATGTATTATTATTTGAGGGGACCCATCTTCCAGGTCCAGCTGGCCTTGTCCACTACTTTGCAGATCAGCCTGAGAAAGGCTTTCGTCTCGGGTGTTGGATTATACAAAACACTGTCAACAGAAGGCTTCCAACTGAGAAAGCAGAGGGCTCCTCATCCTCCTGCATCAGATGGGATGATAGTGGATTCTGCTCTTCAAGACCTACCACCCCCCACCATTGTGTTGTCCTTCTGAACAAATTACGTTCTTCTTACCACTTTCCAAGTTCTGTCCCTGTCCTCGGGAAACCACTGCCAGGACATTGAGTTAACCTTGTATACCTTTTGGAGACATAATCCATTACCAATGTCGGGCTCTAGGGACGGGAATCGGCATGGACGATTTTTTTTGTGATTTTATATTTCGTGTACATGCCGGTTATACAGTGCCGTTTTAATTTTCCATCGCCAGTGTTTACAGGGACAATCATTTACTTTTCACTCCGCTTTCTTTCACAACTGTCAATGTCTGCGATTTCTGTGCATGATACGCATGCCATGCTATGACATTCAATTTGCCATGAGTGTCATGGCATGAGTCTGGGATGGCATGGTTGCGTGGCATGTGGGTTTAACCGGGCATGGTTGGGTGGCATGTGGGTCCAGCATGTGAGTGTGGCCTGGCATTAACCGGGCATAGGGTACTACTTGTGAGCGTGGCCAGGGTTCCACCTGGCATAGGGTGTTACACATAAGTGTGGCCAGCGTTCCACCTGGCATAGGGTACTACATGTGAGCGTGGCCAGGATTCAACCTGGCATAGGGTACTACATGTGAGCGTGGCCAGGGTTCAACCTGGCATAGGGTACTACATGTGAGCGTGGCCAGGGTTCAACCTGGCACAGGGTCAGCATAGTCTGCTATGCTCTCTCACATACGTTCTAAAAGTTGTACAGTTTTAACTAATTATAGTAAATCCTTCACCTGAGGCGGGGAACTTTTTTATTCCTGCTGTGTAATTGTTGTATTGTGATTAGATGAAGCTGATGACCCACCACCAGGATCCAATCAGAGGACTACAATGTGACTACTAACTTCAGAAGGTAAATACTGTTAGGTCAACTTTTAGTTTTGAAAGAATTCGTTCTGAATGTCAAATATGACTGACAGTCATGATTTAGTGTTGACACAAAATTACATGATTTAAGAGCATCGTAAGAGCATCATAAGAGCATTCTTGTCAGGAAGACATGAATGTGTCTCAGCGGAGGCGGTACAGGATTGAGGGGGGGCGCTGAGACAAAAACTAGATCAGGGTTCTCCCCAAGCAATGTAATAGTGGCGCTGTGCCACCATGCTCCTTTCCAGTGCCACCATGTAACATTTGAAAGGGATGTCGCGATGGGGACATTAGTTGATCTAGTTGATCTCACAATCTGACTTAAGCGTATTGAAAATAGAATGGATTTAAAAACAATCAGTTGGTTTGAGTTTTTATTATTGTAATTTTGTTGAAAACATGTAGGTTGGCTACGACCTTCCGTCGCAGAGAAAGCTCCCGACTTGCTCCACCACCCAAAATGTATTGCAATACTCACCCTAATCATAGCCTCAGCCAACCCTATGACACTGGGTGGTTGCTATGGTGTTCTGGGGGGTTGCCAAGGTATTAGTTGGTGATTGTCTGGGTGTTCTGCATTGTAGATAAGGCATGCTAAGTGTAGGGTGTTTGGCATGGTTTGCTAGGCTGTTCAGCTGGGTGGTTGCTACTAGGGCATTGTTTCCTAGGTGGTTGATACGCCGTTACATTCACGCTAAACTAGACAAATATTATCCTGTAAGAAAAAATGCTTGCCGCTCATTAGTTTAACCTCTTAGCCAAGTAGTAATGTTGAAATAACCTTGGTCATCTAAAGGTAAAAGAAAAACATTTGGTGTGTCCACATTTGCATTTGAAGTGGACACACCACATAGCTATCTTATGATCCACAATTCCTATGGTTTATTATGAAACACTACTGTATGTGTAGTAATTATGTAATATATCATAAGTAATATACAGCATACAGTAAACCTGTATATACAAAGAAAGTGGCCAAATTAGGGCATTTCATTGAATGCTTCAATTTTGCAGAAATTTGCAGAACACTCAAATGGTCATGTCTAATGTATTTAGCACTTGCTAGATGGGAATTTAGCCTGGGTCACAATATCCACTACTGTTAGGATATCCAGATTCAGAAAGGTTACAACCAGTCATTAACCTGTCATCATAATCAGGTTGGTTTGCTTCACTAATTGCATTAGAATATTAGGGCTCTTTAAAGATTCATGAAAAAAGTTTAGATTTTGTATGATCTAGTTTTTACCTCTACCCATAATAGCCTTTTTGGTATTTTTCTCTGGCTTAAGCAAAATTATGTAACACTTTGGACCAAACAGTGCCGCCAACAGCCCAAAACTAGAAGCTAGAATGGCAAATACCTCTACAGCATCTGCATATTTACCAGGAGAGTTGATATAAGATGGGATGAAGGCTATCCAAACGGCACAGAAGACCAACATGCTGAAGGTGATAAACTTGGCCTCATTGAAGTTATCTGGTAGATTGCGTGCCAAGAAAGCAAGCAAGAAGCTGAGCATTGCCAGTAGGCCAATATAGCCTAGTAATACTCCAAATCCAACTGTGGACCCCACTACACACTCAACTATTATCTTGTCATTGTGGTACTGTGTGTTTTTATGAGGAGTTGGTGAGGAAGACACAAGCCAGGTTGTACAAATTGCTGCTTGTATTAAAGTAAGAAATACAACAGTCCCTCTCTGTTGCATTACCCCAAACCACTTCAGACTACCGCCACCACCTGGTTTGGAGGCCTTGAATACTGCTAGAACTACCATGGTCTTCACCAAGATACACGAGACACACAGAACAAAGCTGATCCCAAAGGCTGCATGCCTCAACTGACAAGTCCACAGCCTTGGGTGACCAATGAAAAGCAAGGAGCACAAGAAGCATAGTTTGAGTGACAGCAGAATGAGGAAGCTCAGCTCTGAGTTGTTGGCCCTAACCACTGGCGTGGTACGGTGATAGGTGAAGACTCCAATAACAATAGTGCATAAAAGTGCTCCAGATAATGAAGCAGTTGTCAAGGAGATGCCCAGGGGTTCCACATAGGAAAGAAATTCCATGCTTTTGGGTACACAGTGATCACGTTGGGGGTTGGACCAAAAATCCTCTGGACAGCTGGCACATTCTGTTGAATCTAACGAACAATAGGAAGTCATTATAATTGTTTGGTAATTGCTTTTGACAATATATGTCCAATAGATGTGCAGTGTATAAATATATGTCTTGCAAACAAACCTGTCTCATTGCTAATTTCTCCTTCTGAACAAGGGATGCAGTCGAAGCAGCAGACAGGTTCACCCTTCTTTCTGGCCATGCGGGTGCCTGGGGGACAGCTCTCACTACACACTGACTTGGGAGGCTATGGGGAGAATAAGTTACATTAAAACTATTCCACAGTATTATGATGAGTGAAACATAGGTATCTCACCAAGTGTTAGCAGACCTTTTTAGATTCAAAATTCCAAAAAACGTTGTCTTCATCAAGAATGAGATGATCGACTTTCGATGCCAATTCTTTGGCCTCTCCCACATTTTTAACCTCCGTCCTTCCATCTGGGAGCCACATCCAGTTCATCACATCATAGATTGGTAAAGCATCCCCATTCTCATCAAATGACACTTGATCACCAAAATGTGTAGTGAAATCCACCATTTGCAAGTAATGTACAAGCTATAAGGTAAGGGTAAAAGAGGGATACAGAGGATAAACGTACTGTTTGCAAGTGTGAAACTATTATTTCTTAATTTATTTCTCAAATCTGTTAACTTCTGAAAATACCTTTCTCTTCAAGCAAAATGAGAATTTTATCTTGAAAAGATGTGACTTTTCTAGGAAATATCCCAATTGAACATAATTTAATGTGAAATTATTGGACTGAAGTTATGTTTGAAAAATAAAGTTGTAATTGAACTCGGACCTGCCATGGCTCTAGTCTTTGTAAACTGGCACAGCTTTGATCTTTGAAAGGCCCGCTCCCTGGAACACACTGCAGCATGTCCTGTAGGGCATGTGCCAGGGCATATACAGCCTTGTACACATTATACTCTGGCCTGAGGTTAGACATATCCAGGAATTCAGTCTCTATATTCCTTAGAACCTCATTCCCTGTACATAGTCTTTCCTGGGTCAGCTCTTCCAATTCCATTCCAGGGGATACAAACTTACACTGAAATATGTGCTCCCAAAACTGCTTCACCTAATGAAGGGGGATTCAAATCAAACATAAGTAGCATTGAGATCACACAAGGTATGTAAAACGTGCGATTCTGAATCAGTCTGTGAGGTGAAACCCGCACTAAATTGTTGTCCTGGCTGCTGAGTGTGTCATTGTCAGGGCGTATTCTCAGTAGGAAGTCCCTGAGTCCTGGTATCTCCCCCCGGCGGATGGCAATGCCCAGAGTGCCTGCAAGAAAAGGCATGTAGCTGGGGGTCTGTAGCACAGTGGCTGCAGTCCAGGCTTCACTGGCCATCCACTGCAGGCCTGTTACATTCTGCTTAAACACCTGAGGATTTAATTATGTAAAATGCAAAAAGTGTCAATTCAAATAATGCATCTACTGATGTATATATTTTGTGCTTTTTTACTGTAATGTATCTGAATAAGATAACACAGCAGAAATGATCCAAATAGGCTTTCACATTAAGTGTCATACCTTAATCAATTGAATCACTACATCAATTCCATGAACTTTTCACTTGATCTTAAAATTATCTTAAGTTGACTCATATCTTGAAATGTATTAAACCCTAACCTCTTGCATAAGATTAAGCATATGGGTCTCATGTGCAAAGACTATAACCACACGGGCAGTGGATTCCCTCATTATGCCAACGATCCTTTCATATTCAGTGTGGTAATTCTTCCTTGGCAGAGTCTCCAGATAAGCCAGACAGCCTCCACCAGACTGGGCCAGGTCTGACTGTAAGGATCGGGCGGCGTGGAGTCCGTAGTCATCGTCACTGATTAACATTCCAACCCAGGTCCAGCCAAACCGCCTCAGAATCTGGAGCATAGCTCGCACCTGGTTGCATTAAAAAATAAAACGTGAAACTGATTTTCTTACATTTTCCTGCATGTTTCAAATTCAAATTCTAACAAGGTTTTGAGTTATGCATAAGATAATATAAATACAAATATTGTTCCTGTGCTAATGAAAGCTCTCTACCTGAAATGCATCACTTGGAATAGTTCTAAAGAAAGATGGGAACCGCCTCCTGTCACTCAGACAGGAACATGTGGCAAAATAACTCACCTGTTGAAAGCAAAGATGGAAAGAAAAGTATGTATCTGCATCATTTTGTTATTGCAATTCATTCAATGTGATTTAGAAGAATTCATTTGAATAGAAATTAAAATAATTTTCCAGAAGCCATGTCTATTTGTAACAGTTGATAACCTACCAAAGGTAGATTATACAAGCTTACGATGCTAGAAATGGCAATAGTACGTGTCGAGGAAGAATCTCCCACAATTCCTAGCACTGGAGGATTCCCGAAACAACTCTCATTTAATTGAAACGGCTCCCCTCGGCCACTGGTCATAGACAGAGCTGCACGGAATGAGATCCCAAGTTTGACACAGCTATCATATAGACTGTATCCCAACGATATATTAGGAAGCAGTTTGGAGTTTCTGTTAATTTCATCAACAGCAAAGGCCATGGTCTGGGCCTGTCTGAACCCCAGAACATCAAAGCTGAAAAAACGACAAGATAACAATAATTGTATATTAGTAATAAAGATGTCATAAAAATGTAATGAATGCAGTCTGAATTTACATTGATCAAAGTAATCATTGACATACTCACCCTTTGCAAATGGGGTCCTTTGGTTCTGAAGTAAAAGACAGTTCAGAAAATGTTGTGTAAAAGTTGATCCCAAATAACCCTCCCAGAATAACATCCCCAAACTTGTGCATTCCATTCAGATTAAATTGTCTCTGTAATCTACAAGAGAAGGGACCTGTTGAAGATGTATGGGAAGAGAAAGAGAACAAAAATAAACATACACATATAAGCAAGTGTGATTCTTTATGGGCTCTCATGACTGCCCTCTAATATCCCCCCCCTCTTTTCTAATTATTATTTCTCAAACACTTTTTTATAAACAGTGTAATCCCCTTTGTGATTTCACGTCATTGTTTAATATCATAAATCTCCTATCAGGACTGGGCAGACATTTTAGGGGTGGAACCTGAATTTCATTACGGTAACTTGAATGAATGTACTAAATGAATTATTCTCCTGTACATAGTGCCACATAGTTATTATGCAATATTATCTTTATTATGGACCATTCTATATATTTGATGGGGCTTTGTGAAATATTGGTGTTCCCATTAGTATGATGAAACAAATACACTTCAACTTGTTTTTGACCTGCACAGAATGTATGGTCATAAACTTATATAAAATCTCTCATGTCCACTAGATAGCAGTATCACACAGATTATGTGACTTCTTTTGTTCATTTTTTTTAACAACTTGTGTTGCTCTTGTTATTTGGCACCAAGCAAGAAAATAATCATTCAATAATTTTAATCAATAATTTTTCAGTATGTGCAAAATGGACTGCTCTCAAACACCTTTCTAAATTGCGTTAGGGCTAGGGTTTGTGTATATGTGATTATATGAGGGTTAGGTTTAGATACAGTCTAGTACATATTACATTCTGGCCTTAGACAGGTCCAGAAATTCAGTATCTATATTCTTTAGAACTCTTTTCCCTATTTAGTCTTTCCTGATTAGACACTTTCATCTCAACCTTATTGTTTTTAAACTGCACATAATTATCAACGGTCACAAACATGTCAATTGAGACACGTCCACTAGATGGTGGTATTACACAGATTTAATGGTGGTGTAATTCATTTTGCTCTGCACTCCTATGTTAGTGATCAGCCTTGTCATGACCTTTGTCCTGTTATTCCCCCTTACTAATCCTGCAACACATACAACCCTTTCTTTTTAATGCTTCATTAAAAATGCAATCTACCTTGTTGGGTCATTTCACCATCTATTCAACAATGCATGGTAAAACAAAATAGGTTAGATCCTAGTTTTCTCCAAAATAAACAAAGTTTTATGATCATCAAGTCCAATCAGTCATCATGTCATAACAATAATAATATTAACATGGTTCGGGTCTTGTCTGCTTTGAAAGTAAGCAGTAGGCAGTAAGTACTGCTACTATTGGAAATCTGTATTAACTCATGTTGTTTGTTTAGAATAGTATGTCTTCATGCCAAAAGGAGGTGATGAGGAAATGTCCTAGTTTTTAGTAAAACTAGGAAATATAAATAAGGAGTAACTTATAAACTGGTTTCCTCCACCTAGATGTATGCAGCCTGGTGTATGTACACACATTTTTAAAACATGACAAATATATAGGACACACAAAGTCACAGTACTCTCCTCAATAGTAATAATAATAAATTCTCTTTCTTTTTTTGTTTGTTGAAATGGATATCATTATTCATATCCAGACTGGCTGCTTGAGATTGATGGAGAATAGCAATACAATAATAGGAGGATTCAAGACACTGAACAAAATGAGCACTGAAGCAGTAAATGACGTATATGAGAGGGACAGCATCTATTGGAAAGTCTATATAACATGGATAGCTGCCTGACCCACAACACATACGTTGTCATTTTAAGGATGAGGAGTTCTGCTGCAGTTTTTTTTGGGCTAACCCTGTCTCTGGGTTTGGTTGTGCTCTGTCTTGCTCTTGCTTTGTGTGAGTCGGCAGATGGCCTACTACAAAGACATGGCCCTGTGGGGCCTGAGACCGGTGGTAAGGTTGGGATTGGGGATTTATCTGATGCAGGGAATACTACTGATTCTGCTAAATGTATGCTTCGAGGCACTCCTCGACCCACTGTATTCACACTGGAAGGGGACTACCTTATTGGAGGTGCATTTTCGATACATTACTACATGAAAATAGTGAAGCATAACTACACCAACCTACCAGAGCCTCTAGAATGTACAGGGAGGTGAGTTACAGGGAGAAAAAATAGTGTACAAAAAAATTGCGTTGCTGAAATATACATGTTGATTATAGATAATATTTACCATACAAACAACAATTTTTTCAGAGCCATTAAAGTTAATTTAATATAGTTAAAACAATTGAAATTATCTTAACTGTGATGTATGTGTCAATCTGTCTGCAGCATGGATACCCGTGAACTGCGCATCTCTCGTGCTATGGCCTTTGCCATTGACGAGATTAACAATAGCTCCGACATTCTGCCGGGCATTACACTCGGTTACCAAATCCATGACACTTGTGCCTCGGTACCTTTGACTGTCCAGGTGGCATTCCAGTTTACAAATGACCCTCAGCCGTTGTCTGACAACAGTAAAGTGTGTTCGCAATCTGGAAGCGTGTTGGCTATTATTGGTGATTCTGGATCCACACAGTGCATCAGCATATCACGAATCGTCGGGCCCTTTGACATGCCACTAGTAGGCTGTATATATTTTTTATTCTACAGAATTATGTGAACTATATTTCAGTGCCTATATATTGTAAAAACGCATCATGTGTCATGTTTTTTTCTCTCTTAGGTCAGTCACTTCGCTACATGCGCGTGTTTGTCTGACAAGACGCAATACCCAACATTTTTTAGAACCATCCCGAGTGACCAGTTCCAGGCTGATGCTCTTGCCAAACTTGTGAAATATTTTGGTTGGACTTGGATTGGCGCTGTCCGGTCTAACTCAGACTATGGCAACAATGGTATGGCCTCCTTTCTACGAGCAGCGCACAAAGAGGGTATATGTGTGGAATACTCTGAATCATTCAATCGAAATGATCCACAGAGCAAGATTCAACAAGTGGCTGACGTTATCCGCAGGTTCATACATTGTTTATTCTGAATATATTCAGCATAGTCAGGTGAATGTCAATTAGACAATCAAGATAACTGTTAACATGTTCACAAAACCTTTTGATACTACAATGTAAAACGTGTATTGAAGCATAATAAAACAAATCTAAAATCTAAATCTATAATATAATTAAAATATTATGAAATCTCTACAGGTCCACAGCCATGGTTGTCGTGGCATTTACAGCCACAGGTGACTTGAGGTTTCTGCTGGAGGAGCTGACCCGACATCCCTCTCCTCCTCGCCAATGGATTGGCAGTGAGGCCTGGGTAACTGATCCGGAAGTTCAGAGATTTCAGATTTGTGCAGGAGCCATTGGATTTGCTATTCCAAAATCTGTCATACCAGGTTTTAGAGAATACATTATGGATCTTTCTCCTGCTAAAGTGGCTGCTTCCCACTTGCTTACCGAGTTCTGGGAGGGTGCATTCAACTGCAAGCTAGAAAAACGTGAGAACTGTTTATCTTATGTCTCCAACAGCTCTCACTGTGCTGCTTATTGACGTGGACGATTCCTACCACAATCCTCCACCTCAATAACAATAATTAATACAAAAAGACACAAATAATAAAAAAAAGAATACATAAAATGTAATGATAATTCATATTATCCTTCCTATTCATATTATTGTGTCATTAATACTACCTATACTTGATTTTATTCTGCTCAGATTTTTCAGAGCAGAATAAAATACAGCATAGTGTTTTTTGCTAAGCCTATTGAAAGATGAATAAATGTTGTTTATTATTCTCATTGTCACAACACATACTCCTGTTTCTCTGTTTGTAGAAGCTGGCTCAGCGAACAGAGTGTGTGATGGAACTGAAGATCTACAGAAGCTCCAAAACCCGTACACTGACACCTCTCAGCTCAGAATCACAAACATGGTGTACAAAGCCGTTTATGCAATAGCACACTCTATACACAATTTGGTGTGTAAGAAGCTAAACTCTGCAACACAATGTGACCGATTGATCAAAATAGAGCCAGTGCAGGTCATTAACATTATTATTATTATAACATCAAACCCATTGATGATAATAATTGAAAATGCCACCCTTTTCTATAAATATTATTAATATTATTATTCATACAGTTGTTTTATTTTCACTCTTTTTTTTCATCTATACAGGTCCTTGATCAGTTGAAAAGGGTGAATTTCTCTCGTAATGGTTACCATGTCTCATTTGATGCCAATGGTGATCCTGTGGCCTTTTATGAGCTGATTAACTGGCAGAAAAATGAGAATGGTGGTCTGGAGTTTGTAACAGTAGGACACTATGATGAGTCACTTTCTCCTGGCCAAAAGTTCAATATAAAAAGGGAAATCAGTTGGGCAGACGGTGGCACAAAGGCAGGGAGAACTATACTTGGATTCCTTCTTTACTTTGATTGTAACATACCTTTAGAACTGACTTGGTGTATTTAAATGTTTATGCATGCATCAGGTGCCTGTGTCTGTATGCAGTGACAGCTGTCCACTAGGAACACGCAAGATTCTCCAGAAGGGAAAACCAGTTTGCTGCTATGACTGTGTATCATGTGCTGAAGGAGAAATAAGCAATACTTCAGGTATAATCAATGTTATTAATCCTAATGAAAACTGTAGAAATACTGCAGAACCTTCTGTGATTATATATCTTCTTTTCTTTTTTTCTGTCTTAGATTCATCTGACTGTTCCCCTTGTCCCAAGGAGTTCTGGCCCAATGCAGAGAAGAACTTCTGTCTTCCTAAGCCTGTTGAGTTTCTTTCCTTTCATGAGGTCTTGGGAATTATCTTGACATCATTCTCAGTTGGGGGAGCCTGTTTAACCATCGTTACAGCCATAGTGTTCTTCCATCACAGATTTACTCCAATAGTTAGAGCTAACAACTCTGAACTGAGCTTCCTGCTGCTCTTCTCCTTGACTTTGTGTTTCCTGTGTTCTCTGACCTTTATCGGCCGTCCCTCAGACTGGTCCTGTATGCTTCGCCACACAGCTTTTGGGATCACCTTTGTCCTCTGTATCTCTTGTGTTCTGGGCAAGACTATAGTGGTGTTGATGGCATTTAAAGCTACTCTACCAGGTAGCAACATTGCAAAATGGTTTGGGCCTACACAGCAGAGAATGACTGTAGTATCTTTTACATTTGTTCAAGTTCTGATATGCACTATTTGGTTGGTTCTGAAGCCCCCTTTCTCTATTAGAAACCTGACCACCTACAATGAGAAAATCATTCTAGAATGTGCATTAGGCTCAGCGATAGGTTTCTGGGCTGTGCTTGGGTACATCGGGCTCCTTGCTGTGTTTTGTTTTGTGTTAGCAGTTCTAGCCCGAAAACTACCTGACAATTTTAATGAAGCTAAGCTAATCACATTTAGTATGCTAATATTCTGTGCTGTTTGGATCACTTTTATCCCAGCTTATATCAGTTCCCCTGGGAAGTTCACTGTAGCTGTGGAGATCTTTGCCATATTGGCCTCTAGTTTTGGATTGATTATCTGTATATTCTTTCCTAAATGTTTTATCATTTTGTTTCGGCCAGAGAAAAACACCAAGAAAAATTTAATGGGTAAAAAATAACTCCAGAGCTTTTTTTGTTGATTAATTAACACGCTTTTGACTTTTAAATGTAGAGAAGTCAAAAATAATGATGTAACAAAATAAATACTCTTATATAGTACTTCTTTAGTTTAGATACTTGTGGCATTACAAAGACAGATTTGTGTACTTAGTATGTTGTATGTTTACATTACAATGCATTAATAAAGCTATATTTGAGTCATCGATGGTTGATTGTTTGTATTATAGATCAAATACAAGTAAATTGGATTTTCAGTATATTGTAGGAAATCTATTACGAATAAAAAGTTCAAAAACATTTCACATTTCATATAATGATAAATAAATCATATCACTGACAATAGGTAGCTTGTAAGCAGACCTTTTTTGACTCGTGATTCCAAAAGATTTAGTCTTTGTCAAGGATAAGATTATCGATTTTTCGAAGGCAATTCTTTGACCTCTCCCACATTTTTAACCTCTGTGCTTCCATCTGGTAGTGAAATTGACCCTTTGCAAGTAATATAAAAGCTGTATGGTAGGAGAGAAAAGAGTAAACAGTGAAATCATTAATGTTGTACTATTGATTTCTCAAATCTACATTGAAATAAATTACAGCAAAATAAGATAATACAATTGAATTGAACTGAAATCATACTTGCCATGGCTCTAGTCCTTGTAAACTGGCACAGCTTTGACCTTTGAAAGGCCCGCTCCCTGGAACACACTGCAGAATGTCATGTAGGGCATGTGCCAGGGCATATACAGCCTTGTACACATTATACTCTGGCCTGAG
>OOFB01030637.1:0-15266 GCA_900323305.1 Trachyrincus murrayi
CCCTCTTCTCTCTCACGCATTTTTTCACACAGCAATCCCATCTCATCGTCCTCCCCTCCCCTCCTCGTCCCCTTCTCCTCTTCCCCCCAATTTCTCCCTCCATGAACTGTTCGTGAGACAGCAGCTGAGATCTGTGAAGAATAAGAAATCATTCCTGTGACCAAGGTGTTAATCACACCTTCAGTTACTTAGATGTGTCGTTTTTTACCCATTTGTGTCTTGAATATGGAGGTGCCACTACGCAATTAAAGGGCCGGCTGTCTCCAGACTTGAGTTAGTGTGTGTGTGTGTATGTGTGTGTGTGTGTGTGTGTGTGTGTGTATGTGTGGTAATCTTGAATCATAGTGTTGAATGTAGACATCATTTGGTTGGGTGAAGTAAAAAAACTCATGTGATTGGTTAAAGAGAATGCGCCCTGAAATGTATATGATATAATAGCCTCAAAAATCAGTCAAAATAAGTAATGGAATTCCCATACATGCAATGGAAATAAATGAAACAACACAAATGTTATACATACACATACATGCATTTACGCCCTTATATACACCCAGAAAACTACATATTTTGTGTGTTTGTGTATGTGTGCATAATGTTTTGGTCAATGATTCAAATTCATTTGATTTGGTTTTCTTTTTTTGTGGGGGGGATTTCATTTTTCATTGAGACAAATCTGATCCCTTAAAAATAGACATTTTCCCTGGCAGGACGGTGAGGACACAGCTGCTGTGGGGTGTGCATGATACCACCTGCAAAACACTGCTATTATCAATCCTACCAGCTGTGACGTCTTCACGGCTATCTTATATGAGTTTCTGCATGTGTGTGTGTTGGTGTGGCTGTGTGCATGTGAGTGTGTGTATGTGTTTGCGTGTCTGTGTGCCTGTAAGCATGTTCATGCCTGTGTGTTTGTATGTCTGGGTGCTTGTGAGTGTGTGTGTGTGTGTGTGTGTGTGTGTGTTAGTGTGTACGTTAGCATGTGTGTATGAAAGAGCCTGTGTGCATGTCTATGTGTGTTGTGAGTGATCTCATGGTTTTTCTTGTAATCTGCCAAATTGAACATGAATCGATCGCCGCTGTCGACTGCAGTAAAGCATGATTGGCAAAATGGTTGTTGATTGGAGGCTAATACGCAGCTTTACACAGCAGAGAGCTCCAGACTCAGGGCTCTGGCATGCACACAGGATCTCCTCTTGCCAAGCCTCCAAACTATAATCTCCCCCATAGTCCTTCTATTCACAACAATTAAATTAGCAGCACATGACAATTGTCCTCTGAAAATATCCCCTTGGCTTTCTCTGATTAAAGACGCCAAAAGAGACACACACACAGACACACACACACACACACACATGGACACACTGAAGCGTTCACACATAAAACTACAGGCACGGGAGTGACAGGTAATTAGATACAGAGCAAGGGATGGATTGATGTCACCTTGGCTGACCCCAGAGATGACTGTTAGTCACTGAGGTGGACATTGATAGCAGCTTTCTGGTGGGGTCGATGCATGGAGCTGTGGAGGTCGGCTAGTACTCTTCATATACTGGCTCAGGGAGAGAATGGCAATTCAACCGACAAAACACGCCCCCTCCCCCTGTTTGAAATTACTTATTACTTATTAAATCTGTGTTTGAATACGTCCTGTGGTCACCTAGCTTCTTTGCTGTAAACTTTGCTGAGTTGTTTTGTTTGCTGTGATGGTTTGTGGAGCAGAATGCCTGTATTGCATATTCTACTTTGGTGAATGGTCTGCATGGGCAAGTTATTACAAAATACAAATCAGAAAATCCCGCCTTAATGGCCTGACATCCATATCTTGTTAAACGTGCTAGTGCTCCGGCTCATATGCAGTAACATTTTGCAGGCGCGGCCGTTCTCTCTTTTGCTGAATATCGATAGAACACTTCACTGACCAACGGTGTGTTTCGCTAAATCGATAGCATGTGACAGTTTGGCTGTTTTTTATCTCTCAGCCCGACACACGGCCTGCGTGGCTGGGTTTTGATCGAGCATCTGGGCACCATTCTGTGTCTTACCAATCCTCACTCCTCCTCCTACCCATTTTTGACCAATTTCTCTCCCTCCCTCACCATCGTAGGCCGAGCGGGACCGCCACTACGAACACCCCCAGGCCCACCGCCAACCCAAGCCCCCCAAGGAACCCTACCTGGTGGAGCAGGTGTTCGCTCCACACCCCTTCTCCCCAGGCGTCAAGGCCCACGTCAAGGGGAGCCCGCTGTACGCCGACCTGCAGCTGGTGGGGCCAGCTGACGGCAAGCGGGGCCACCCCTCCTGGACCCTGGAGGAGTTCAAACGCAACTCAGGAGAGAAGGGCAAACATCTCACCGCTCTGGATCTGCAGGTACTGGACCGCAAGGGGACGGCTAGGTAGTGATGCCAGTGCTGGTGGTAGTGGTGGTTGGGGGTGGTGGTGGTTTGGGGGTGGTGGGGTTTGGTGGTGCGGGACCTGCGAAAAAGGGGACCTGCCTTTTTGAAAAATTCATGAAAGTGGATGTAGCAATAGCCCCTTTACTTATAATGTGTTGTGATCACGAACTCTGGGGTTTGGTTCTTTGTGAGAGCCGTTGCTGTGAGGGGTGTAATGATATTCTCATTTGGCTAGTTGTTGGGATTTAATGGAGGCTTTGTGAGGAACATTTGGAAGGAGGATCGGGAAGGGGGTTCAGTACAATGTACTGGCAGACTACCTGTGGGAATGATCAGCCAAGCTCTGATAGGACAGGTTATTGATATCCACTGTTTGGCCTTCAGTCACTGGGGACAACCACAGATCAATTATATAGGTATATTTATGTGGTACCTACCTGATGCCTATTTTTCAAAACAACACAACTGTCTCTTTTGATTGGAAATGTTATTTTGTCCAAATTTGACTTTTTTAAGTCATTGACTGCATATAATGTTCGCTATGACAAGTTGTCAGTCAATCAATTTATGAAACTTTATTTATATAACATATTTCATACAACATTCAACATGCAACTCAGTGTGGTGTACATTAACAGACATCCCAAGAATCCCAAGGACACAATAATAATAATAGGATTATCCTGAGAGGGAGAGAGAGAGAGAGAGAGAAAGGAGGGGGAGAGAGAGGGAGAGAGGGACAGAGAGAGAGAGAGATGGCGAGCAATGAGGGGGAGAGAGAGGGAGAGAGAGAGAGAGATTGTTGTCTTGATTGCGCAGACTAATCGCCATACTTGTTTTCTATTATTCATCTATCTATCTATCTATCTATCTATCTATATATCTATATTATGCATACTTATTACAACACTACCATAAAGAGCCAAACTAAACAAGATGGTTTGCACTCTGCTCTGCCCAATACCCAACGTTGTACCATTCGATATTTAACTTTAGGAATGACATTTTCCAATTTATTTTTAAATTTCCTCTTTAAATTTCCTCGCAAACTTGAGGCACTCCTTTTGGGGAGTGTAGGCTGGTTTGTAGAGGCAAGCTTTGACTAGACTAAAATAGCCAACAGCTGAATGTTGAATGTCGGAATCAATTATCCACAAAAGCATACGTTTCTGTCTATATATGTGTGTTAACATAACAGATAAATAAATAATTATAGTAATGTTTTGACCTGAACAAATGTAAAAATCCAACATAGCCTTCTAGTATAGTCCAAATATCTCCCAGGGGGCTCCTGCATTAACCCTTGGCAGATTACTCAGTAGTTTGAAGCCACTGACAGATGAAGTCACCAGTCCCCGCAAACTAAAACCGACCTTCAAAATCATTGATTTGTCATTTTTTTAAATTCATTAATTCTGAGAGCTCTTTGAGGGTGAGCTGTCCTTGGCAGCTATTTTCTTTTGTGTGGGATTAACATCTATATACTGGAGAGGAGGGGAGGCTATAGTGCTGAGATGAATAAGCACTAATTGAGGCAATCCATCATGGGTTGTCATAAGGATGTAATGGCTGCCGAATGAACATGCAAAATCAACTGTAAAAGCTGGGACAACTCAATATGTTCACTGAATAACAGCCTTTTGCAACAACAGGAATACAAGATGGCCTAGACATTGATGGTTGGCCAAAGCGGTTGGTGTATTGCAACCAACTGAAAATACAGTGTTTTGATACAGGTGCATTCATTTGATTCTTGAGTCTGGCTGTCGAACCGGCAAGGGGCGTGTTCGATCTCTGAGTAGCGTCATGGATCTTCGCGGATCTTCGCACATGTGCAGGACGCAGAAGTGTCACTTTAGTATTATTGTCGCTTTTGTGGTAATGTCAGAAAAACGACACTCCCTCGCTCAATTATATTTCCATCAAGCATCTTTGTATGTCACCCCCCCTCCCCACCCCCTCGCTCTCTCTCTGTTCTTCTTGATGTATTCCATAGCCTCTCTCCCGAGACTGAGCAGTCTGTTAAAATAGCGCGTTGCGGACGGCCATCTGTGAGCAGAACCATTCTAGGATTGGCACACCCGCCTAGGCACAGCACAACAGAATCAATCACAATGTTGCACAGTGCTGGGTTCCTGGTCGTGATCAATGGACTTCTGCAAAATAATCTGAAGCCTGTATTCCCCATCACTGCCAGACCACGGGATCAATTTCTCCCACACTTCACCTAATGAAAGAAATGGGCTGCTGTGCACCGAGCGTGGTGTTTCATACCTCTGCCGTCTGGAAGTTTGAGCTCTGTTTAATGAAAAACAACTCTAAAGAGCCAACATACAGTCATTAGAGACGAATCAAACGTTGAGCGTACTTCATCCACGTCCGGTATCGCCTGTGATCCTATAATGAAGCACATTCATCCCTCATGCCTGTTGGAAAGTTGTTGATTTACGTCGTTGCCCTGTAACGGTTGTTCGATTGGTACCATTATCTCTGAAGTCCACTTGCTGACAAGCCGTCCTCGCCCTCCCCTTCACTATCTAACCCCAACCTGACCCTTACCTGTGTCTGTATTCACTATCTTACCCCAACCTGCTCCTTACATGTGCCTGTATTCACTGTCTAACCCCGACCTGCTTCTGAACAACCTGTGTGTATTCTCTGTCTAACCCCAAAGTGGCCTTTTAATTTTTTGCAGATATGTGAAAATCATATCAGTTACCTTCCTGGGACATATCAGCAACACATGTGTGTTTGTAGGCTTATCACCTACATTTTACAAACAAATTGAAGGATGGGGGACGTTTTTGGGGGGACTTTTCCAATCTATTTTCAACCTTCCTTAGTGCTTTCATTTTCCGGGAGTTTTTCACCCAACCCCCCCTAGTCACTCACTATAAAGTAAAAATGTTCCCGCCTAAATCTCCTTCTTGTCTTGTGTTCTTCACCAGACCCAGGAATCCCTGAACCCCAACAACCTGGAGTACTGGATGGAGGACATCTACACACCGGGCTATGATTCGCTGCTCAAGAGGAAGGAGGCAGAGTTCCGCAGGGCCAAGGCGTGTAAGATTGGTGCGCTGATCGCAGCAGCCACGTGCACTGTGATCCTGGTCATCGTGGTGCCCATATGCACCATGAAGTCCTGAGACTCGAAGTGTGAGGAATGGGATGGATGGATACCGTAAAGCGGCTCCTCGCTTTTACTGTTCTTTTTGGTGTGTGAAATCAGCTTCATCACTCACAGTTTTTTTTCCAAGGCTGGGATTGGATAAATGGGCAGCCAATCAGTGTGGTTTGCCGCTGGCCTCATTGAAAAAGCTGACAAACTGCTGAAAACTTGAACTTTTTGTTGTCTTCTCCTTTACCTGTTTTGTTGATTATACTAACAGTTAGGACAACCGTTGTACCAGAGATAAATACTAAGCAATTATATGTCCATTGAAAATGTTTTAGTCTACTGTATCGTTGAAAAACTGTTCTCAGTTTCCTGATTTTAATGAATTAATTACTGCAGATGACAAGTTGTTGATTGCTGGGTTTATTTTGTAGCCAGTGTATCATATTATTATTTTTAGTATGATTACTATATAATGTATTTTGATTAAACTTATTTTTATGAATTATCTGGTTGAATGTAAGTTAAATACTGGTATTTATCTTTATTAATAACAACAAGAGTTTAAAGTGACGAGAGTAAAGAAAAAGTTTTTTTTCTTAATAAAATACAGTATTATTAACTGCTTTATTTGAAATGGAAGCATACCAGTACATGGATGGCAAAAAAATTACTTTAATGTAAGCCATCTTGAATGTAATGTAATTATATTATATATATATATATATACATATATATATACATATATATATATATATATGTATATATATATATATACACACACTGAAACATTAACAACATTATCATAACTTAGCAAATTTGAATTCAAATTTGCCATGCCTTTTTTCTGAAAAACAACCAGCCACAAGCTACACACAGCTTTTTCTTTCAAGCTAAATGTGTTTGATTTGTTTATTTATGTTTGCCTGTTTGACGAATACTTGAAGTTTCAAGACCCATTATGTGGAATCTGCAGTTATGACCCAATGAAATGATACACTGCAGTGTTGGGGGTGGACGGTTGTGAGGTTGTGCGTTAAGAGTTGTTGGGAAAATGGACACAACATAATGGGAATGTACTGGTACTAGCCCTGGTGCAATATAGATTTATTTTCTGAAAGCCCTTAACTAATCAGTGGACAATATGATCTGAAAGGTGACGTCGTAAAACCCCTACATTACGCTATTTACGGCTAACGACGGCCGTAGCTCAGCTAGCACCATTCCTTCTCATCCTAGTCATTCACGGTGAACCTCCCTCGACCACAGCTAACCACTTAGACCTTGTAACGGTGTCTCTTCTGCTGTTGCTGAGCATTTAGTCGGGTGGGAAAAGGCCTTCAGCACAAGCCGTGTATTCAGTAGCAGACTGTAGTTCAAGCTGTAAATAGATAGTTACAGCTCATGCACATTGTGTATACGCAGGTAATAGACACTATTACTTTAATAAAAAGCTTCTAGATCATTTGACTGTTATCGGGTCTGATTTTTCTGTGTCGCTGTCTTGAAGCATCCGTCCGCTGCGGGCTCAACTTGGGGTGGATGGATCGAAGCATTGGTTGGATGATGACTCAGAATGCATTCATATTTAGTGTACACATGTCATCGTCGTTTGACATTGTCACTGTTTCGATTGGAGCATCAGACTGGTAGTGGTCACCAGAGGTCAACTCACTCACTCTCAACTCTTATGGGTAAATGTTGTCATCATGTAATACAATGCAAATACATATGGTAAGAGGTGGGAGTTTAGTTTTAAAAACGACGACATACTAGCTCATGAAATAAGGGGACTCCGCTCGAACCTAAATTAGCTGTGGCTAATTTTGGCCAGCTGAACAGAGTTTCAGAACACGACTGGTAGCCCACATCCTCACAGCCGTGTTGGCTGAAGTGGGGCACAGACAGCAGTTGGCAGAGTGAAGCTCAGCAGGGCAGTGGACAGTAGGACATGGTAAAGAAAATGCTGTAGCCCCAAGCAAGAAGAGAGCAGGCTGCAGTGAAGTGTACCTTGGTGGTACTGGACAGATGGACATATTGCCTATCAAGCCTGTGTCGAATTAATTCACGTCACTCCTGCCTAAAATGTAGAAATGATTGACCTAGCAATTATGCATTTCAGCAGGTGTGATGGAATGGCTCACTGCCTAAAAGCAATCTCAAACTCGTGCAGACGTGCGAAAATTGTCCACTTTTTTGGTTTACTACTTTTCTGACAACCCATGTTCAGTTTTGCCGACCTTAAAATAGTGTTCTTTTGATGTACTGACGCCATATATATAAAAAGCTTTACTAAATATGACACGGTGAATCATATTTTAATGATCTCATTATTCACGGCACCATTAAAGTATATTGAGAAGTGTTTTCAGGCAAATAAGGCTGTTTGAAGCTGACAAAAAGAAGCTGTTCTGTTGTCATAGCCCATTAAACATATTTATAAGACAAGAGCACTAATTACCTTCATTAATGAGACCACTAGTGTTACTGCGATTGTTGTGTCTCTTTTCTTTTTTTTCTCTCAACGTTGTGAAATATTTGCGTTTAACCTTTTAGTCCACGGTCCTGTTGACTTGACATGCTTGACACACTTAAATTTCTCATGGGGAGACCAGAAGTGAGTGCAATAGCTCAGAGAATGGGTGTATTTAACATCTGGCCACGGCTCCATCCGTCAGCAGTGGTTCACACAGTGGGTACAAGGCACCTGGGACAGGACTACATCACCTCCACAGCTGCTGGGCTGCTGAAGGACACAGTGCTCTTACTGAGCTCTTAGTCTCAAATCCTTGGAACTCAGTAAGAAAATTATTGTCGGTATTGTAGAAAGGTAACCTTTCAACAAGTAGTACTCTGACCTTCATTGTACATGTTTTGGTAAAACTGAAGAAAGCACACAGTTTTTCAACAAACCTAGACTGTGTGTCTTTTGTGGGTTAAATGAATAGTTACATGTCCAAAGGACTAATACAATGGTTAGCTAGCTAGCTATAGCAAGCAGACGTTCTACTATCTTATTCTTGTCCAACATTAAACAACATATTCATCCTCTTTCTCTCTTGAGTTCGTTTATTTCAGTGCGGGATACATACTAAGCCATCACTGATTGGAATGCTTACTGGATGCGTACAGTGGACAGCCGTCTAGACAGTTTGTTAAATAATGCAAGATTGGTATTTGTAACGGAACGGTTGGATATCTTACTGGTTAATGTCATGAGTAATTGCTTCTTCTCCCTCAAAAATTGTCTCATGAGATCACATTTCCTAATGGCCACGTTTTCCCAAACAACAACAGCAGCAAACATGAGATGTATTATTGATGTTAATGAACAAAAACGTGTAACATACTGTAGCCTACACGACCGTGAGAAACAATTTCTACGTGTAATGAGTATTTATTGTATTGTATTTATTTCCTGACAAGGCGTGTAATCTGGTTATCCAACATCGAGCTCCAAACTAACAGTGGCAGTTAAAATGAAAGCATTCCTGGTGATTATTACATCAGCAGCAGGCGTAGTAAACTAATGAGAAACTCAACTCAACGTTTCCTCAGGCTAATCTCGTCGTGGCATGCCATAACAGTCTGGGAAGGTGTCGTGCCGAACGCTACCCGACGTGGTACAAACTATTGGGCCCCACTTCAAGGCATGTTTGTAATATTGTGTCAGATTGAATAGTTGTGTAAGAGTGCGATGGGGTTGATTAAATGCATCAGGGATGACATGGCGTGTTATGAATCTAGCATAGCTGAGCCTTGACGACGGTATTGTTGACTGCCCTGCACATTATGAGTCTGGATATGATATTTTCTGTACTCTTCTTGACCACGGACAGATAAATTTGCTATACAGAAGACGGCGAGAAAGGGGGAGTGGGGGGGCATTTTAGAATTCTGTCTGAAGTCCTATGAAACTAGGACGGTTCCCAAAGTTAGTGGGAAGGGAATTCTGTCCCCTCGGAATAGAGAATGGAAAAAAGGTCAGTTGAAGAAGAGATGAGAGAGCGAGAGGGGAGAGTGTCCTTGGGAATCCATAGCTATCTTTCTCATTGCATTGATCTGTAAAATTACTTTTGTATAAAGTTATAGAAGCAACCACTCACACCAAAACTCAAAAACCCAACACTTTTAAGAGAAACCTTCCCTAGGAATAAGTAATGTCCCCGACAGTATTCCATTCCTAGCAAAGGTTTCTCTTTTTCTCTTTTGGGTTTTAGAATTTTGGTCTGATGGGTGGATGTTGTGCTGCAGTTATAATAAGCTCTACTTATGACAGTGTTTTGGTGTTTTCTCAGTTCCATACAAAGCCCTGTTCAGCGTGTGTTGTATTCTAGTGGTCTGACAGTGGCAGCGACAGCATAATCTTTCATGATACAACTTTGTATCATACACAGCGCTATGCCAACTTCATGGCCACCAACAACCAATCAAATTAATGTGTGTTTGATTCTACAGTTGGAATGCATAGACACAGTTATTCATCTTAGAGGAAATATTAGCTGGTGTGAAGCTGACGGGGTAATTCTCTTCTCTTTTAGAGCCTAGAGAGACCGTACATATATCTGGCGGGAATAAAATACTAATAATGTATACACACACGCACAAGATTGGCAATAAAGCACCTGTACTCAGGTTGTATTGCTTTTATGACGGACTAAATGCTTGGAGCCCACCAGTCATGTGTTCTGTACTACCAAGCAGAGAGGGCTCGTCAACCTTTCTGTCCGAGTAGCTCTGCTGTCCGTTGACGACAGTATATGATGTGTTCTGGTGGACGTGGTTAGCAACCCATAAAGCAGGTACACTCCAGTGTAAAAAACAGAACAAAAAACTGTTTGACTACATTTCGTGTTCAGCGTCACTGCTCAAAAGGAGTATGTTTACTATTTAGCCATTTAGCAGACAATTTTATCCAAATCAGATGAATAACATTTAATTTTTTACACTACTGGACATGGTTGTTTTTTTTAACCCAGAACCTTGTGAGTCAAGCACCGTAACTACCACTTACACCCTTGTATTTTATGATTTATCTTAGGCTCCTTTCACAGCTTCTAATGTTATTATTATTAGGTATTCACAGAGAATCTGTGGATATCTATTGTTATTGCGTGAATTATTCTTATTATTCTGATAGCGAAACGCCCATATGTCAGAGTTTGCTTGGGCAAAAGTTTTCAAATTTGGCCAACATATATATATGTACTCCGGTAAAGCAGGTCTCCAAAAAGTCTGGGACGAATTCGCCTATAGGGGGCGCTATTTGTCGCGTCAAAATTAAACAGGTCAGCCCCGCCGCCCCGATGGCCGAAACTTGCTATAAAGGCCTTATTTGACATGCTGAACATTTTTGCCTCTTGGACCCATAAGGTCCGTCGGATAGATTTTTCTGTACAGTGACAATTTCATAAAAACTTCCAAAATCTTCTTCTACATAATCACAAGACCAAATGACTCAAAATTTGACTCAAAATTTGGCTATGAACGTGTCTGATCAGAAAAAAAAAAAGTAAAATGACCGAGTTATGCAAAAATTACATTATTTACATGCGCGAGTATTATTCTATCAATCACAGCTCTGCTTCACAGGGTGCCAGGGTCTTGAAACTTGGTAGGCACATAGAGGGGATAACCACTGACAAGTGTGGTAAATTTGTAGGTAGCTAAAAAAATGACGTCACAGGGTTAATTTAAGTAAGTGCTCAGCTAAGCGCAAGGCTCCACTTTGCCCACAGGGGGCGCACAATCACACCTAAATGCCATGAATTCAAAACATGAGTCGGATCCGCTCCAAATCATGGGGAACATGGTGGTAGCCAATTCATTGAGTAACGTGCCACCACGAATTGCAGGAAAAGGGCGGTCGCTGGGGTGGCGGGCGCCGCGCTCGGCGGTGCACAAGTGTGAATACCTTTCGAGGCTGCTAGCAGCTTTAATTATTATTATTATTTTTTTTTTTACTTTGCTAGAGTCAAGTGTAAAATGAGGCAGAGGTAACAGTCATCCAGATGTTCTTTATTTTCCAAAGTGAAACCATCCAAAAAGTAAAAGTCCTCCCCAGGATTTTCCGTCTACAGCCTATCATCTAAATGACTCCACTAATCACTACTAATCAGTACTCAGGGGTACGTCGCGTGACTGAAACGAGCTGGCTTCGTAGCTGGGGTTGAGCAAAAACATTATCGCAAAACATTTACTTTTGCAACCTTTCATGTTTTTTTTCCACCATATCTTTAGCTGCAGCGCTTTTTTTTTTTTAGCAGTGTCAGTTCTCGTTTTTATCGCTGAGCCTGTCATTCTGAAATGTCAGCCATCATAAAGTTGGTTGAACCGACCGTGCTCCTCGATAGAGGGCATTCGGTTCCCGGTGGGTGGGATGGTGGTGGTGGTGGTGTTTTCTCATGTAGTGCAGTGGCTAATGTGGCTAGCACACACACACACACACACACACACACACACACACACACACACACACACACACACACGAATAGATAGGGGTGTTGCTGTTGGCCAGACACAATGTAATAACCCAGTCACAATGAAAAGTTCTACGAGGCAAGTCTAAGCCCTGGGGGCATGCGGATTGGCCGAGGCATACTTTTTTTTTTTGCCTATATTAAGCTGAGAAAAACCTGCAGTGTAAGATATAGCCTTGAAGTTATGAGCGGAATGCTGATGTTTTAAGCGATTGCAACTCAGAGGAAGGAAATAAACTCACAGTATATGCATGATATACCTTCCTTACACACACACTGTTGTCTCACTGTTGCATAATCTGAAAAGTGGCTGTAGGAAGGTATATATTTTTATATATATCTAGTCCTGATTATTCTGGGACCGCCCGTAGACTGTTGGCCATGCTGTTGGGAATGAAGGTTCATTCACTCCTATATGTGAAGGTGACTTTGTCAACCGCTAACAGTATATATATATAGGTATTTGTTATATATTGCAAAGTGTTGCTTATATAGCAAAGGTCTAGTAATAACAATGGTATAACTATAGCTAGTAACTGTTATAATGTAATATACTTTTTACTCTTAGGGTCTGAATCTTGCCTGATTTGTGCTTAATGGTATTATATATGTTTACTTAGCTTTTATTAGATATTATTATGCTGTCTAATATCTGTGAACAGAGTCTGCTTTGAGGGGCTCATTTGTAATCCTTGCAAGCTGCTTGGCTGCATCAGTGAGCCCCACTCTAAAGAGGAGTGCATTGTTCACTGCATATATAACTATTTGTGGAGCAAATAGTCTCATTTCTCTGGCCCGAGTGTCTCTGGTTGAAAGGGGCCTGAGCCTAGCACTAAATCTTTAGTCATGGTCCTCACCAACAGCCTCCAGAAAGCTTTAGTACTTCTCCATCCACATTCTTTTTTGCAGACTTTAATGTGTCTGGATGAAAAGGTTGTGACCTTTCATGATCATTCAGCCACACAGTGTGAGCTATCAATGTGGCTCGTCAGTACAATTCTCTTTTACAGAGCATGACCATAAATGGAATGGTTCGATAAGCTAAACTACGTTCCGCTAAACTAAATTCCGCTAAACTACGTTCCACTAAACTATGCTACGCTAAACTATGTTACGCTAAACTATGTTACACTAAACTATGTTACGCTAAACTATGTTACGTTAAACTATATTACGTTAAACTACGTTCCGCTAAACTACGTTACGCTAAACTATATTACTATAAATTGGGACGTCTGGTCACTCTACACTAAAAAGAAATACTACACCCCTTAAATTCAATTAAACTTGTAGATGCTGAATGGCCAGTCACATACATCACAGAGAGGTTTCTTTTGAATCGAGCTAGCGATTAAGATGTCCATGGGGCATCAGTGAGTTATGTCATTCAAGATGGCGTAACCGTCGCATCACACTGCCCTTCCTCTCCACACCAGACACACCATCTGTGTATCTTTATGAGAGAACAGCACTGTGCTTCTCAGAGTCTTGCCTATCTGCTTTCATGTTGGCTCATGGACATGGAAAACCTGGATTTAAAAAATGTGTTTTCCAGCCATAAACATATGGAAAATGTCCAAATTGATCTAATGTCCTGGAAAAAGCTTGGAAGTTGTATGGAAAATTTCGAAGTTGCGTAAAGTGAACTACCATGTGTCAGGGTGACGATTTCTATTGAATGATTTATTGAAAAATCCTCTCCCAATTGAACACACAACATAAATCAACAACTGATCAAGCCTAAGTGAAGCACCCAAACGTGTTTCTGCGCCTCTCCTTAGCGGGCTAAGTAACCAATCAACCAAAAACACCTGATGACTAGGGAAAAGGTCATCCAGGGGAAAACATTTTTTTTATTTTTATTAATCAACCATTTCAGAACAAGGCCTCATGTGTCTACTATAGTTTGCACTTATCCTATTTTACTATTAATCAACTGTTCATTTGAACTGCCTGTAATTTGCATATAGTAAAGTAGATGTAACTGAAGGCCAGCACCAGGAGCTATTACAATATGAGCTAATAGCAAAGCCACGATGGATATTCAGTTATTTATCGACTACAGTATGGAGCTGCACAGTAACCTAATGCAAGTCAGATAAGTCAAGTCAATATTCAGTGTAAGTATTACTGAGTAATGCATACACAATAGATATTTCCTTAGCTAGTTATAATCTCTCCTCACCCGTGAAGCCTCTCCATGACCGTCCGTGCTGCTTGCTACCTCTCCTGACCCCTCAGAGCTGCCTTCTCCCTGCTCTTTCTATTGCAATACAGATAATACAAAAATATGTGCAAAGCAATCGTGAAATTCAGAGTACAAATTAAGGAGAGTGGGTCTATTCCTAGCATGAAGCTAGCTAGCTAGCTAGCCATCTAACCTAGGTAACGATATCTAGTATGCTTGTTAACAGCTAAATTGGCATCTAATTAATTTGTCATCATTTCGCTAACGTTATCAAAAACAGGCTCAGCATAACTCTACTTACAGTTTGATTTGAAGAACGAGGTGTCAGAATCAGAATCAGAAATACTTTATTGATCCCCGGAGGGAAATTGGTTACTGCAGTTACTCACAAACTCTCTCTTTACAAGTATAAAAAATAAGAAATAAGAATACTAAATACTAGAATTATATAATATATACAATATACATATTACACATATATATATATATATATATATACATAGCATGTACACAACATAAATATAAATAATAGTAAAACAGTAAGGAAAGCGATATAAATATGGATATGAAACAAAGTGTCAAGTGTATGTGCAAACCAAGAAATGTAGACCTCCACCAAGTCCACGCTGACCCCCTGGATGGAAACGGGGGTCACTGGTGCCTTGGTCCTTTTCAGGTCCACCACCAGCTCCTTGGTCTTGGAAACATTGAGCTGCAGATGGTTTTTTCCGCACCATGTGACGAAGTTGTCCACCACAGCTCTGTACTCAGCCTCTTCACCCTTGCTGATACATCCAACTATGGCAGAGTCATCAGAGAACTTCTGAAGGTGGCAGGACTCTGTCAAGTAGTTGAAGTCATTGGTGTAGGTGGTGAAGAGGAAGGGAGAGAGGACTGTCCCCTGCGGAGCCCCAGTGTTGCTGACCACTCTGTCTGACACACAGTGCTGTAGGCGTACATACTGTGGTCTGCCAGACAGGTAGTCGACGACCCAGGACACGATGGGGGCATCCACCTGCATCGCTGTCAGCTTCTCACCCAGTAGAGCCGGCCTAATGGTGTTGAAAGCACTGGAGAAGTCAAAAAACAT
>OOFB01030653.1:5875-25597 GCA_900323305.1 Trachyrincus murrayi
GCGGGGGGGGGGGTCGGGGGGGGGAGGGCGGGGGGGGGGGGGGGGGGGGGGGGGGGGGGGGGTATGGGTGGTGTGTTCTCAGCGTCTATGGCTTACTCTGCTGTATATGGCTATATAACACCTCTGTAAATAGACAGAGCTGTGGCATTTGCAACATCCCCCCCCTTCATAAACACACACACACACCCACCCACACACACACACACACACACACACACACACACACACACACCCCACACACACACACACACACACACACACACAAACACCCCTCATCCATTGCTCCTATCTAGAGAGGGTAGCCACATTGCTCTGCGGTTTCACTCGTTTTGGCTCCGGCGGCTAAAATTTCACCTCCACTACTTTTTTACCCCATGTAGCTATTCCCCGGCTCCTTCCCCACCCAGCTCCTTCCCCACCCGGTAATCCTCCAGACCGTTGAACCCCCCAGCCCCCCAGCCCCACACCCGTATGGCCCAGTGCTGTTTGAGTCGTCCCGACACTCCGCTCGGGGCACCAATCAAACACTTGAGATGCTGTGCAGTAAATGAGGACCCTTTAAAGCGGACCACCCAATAGACTCTGTGCGTCCGTATGTCTGTGAGTGTGTGTGACTCTAACCTTGAAGAGCTCAGAGCTTCCGGGGTTCTCTAACTATTTTGGCAAGGTTTCCCCTGCGTACCTGCTGTCCAACAGATACATGTAAGCCCGCCAGAGAACCTCCTCCCACCTCCTCCCCCTTTCCTCCCCCCTTTCCTCTCTGTCTGGGCTTCATGCCCATTAAGTTTTTCCTAACGAGAAAGTAGAATGATGAGGGCAACTTTCCCCTCCTCTGCCAGGCCTCGGTGTTCTCAGATCTCATATCTCTTACCACCTGCAGGCTCCCCACCTCCCAGGGTGCGCTGGTTCAAGAACGGCCTGGAGATTGGCCCCCAGCAGCCCGACTTCTCCCTGGCCCGCGACGGGTCTCTGGTGATCGGTGCCGCGTCGGCCAGTCACAGCGGGGACTTCAAGTGCGTGGCGACCAATGACGCGGGCTCCGTTGAGAGGAAGACCCGACTGAAAGTGAACGGTGAGAATTCACTGACTCATTCATCCTTCATCCATCAATTAATTAATTCCTTCACTCACTCCCTCCCTCCCTGCTTCGTGTTCGGCCGGAGGTATACTTGCTTTTTAACCACGCGTTCACGTAGATAACTGCCAGCCTTGTGAACAGAATTGTTCGCATACTTGCGTCATGTACTTTGCGTGTTACTGGAGGACTCCACTAGAGGGCGCACCAGAGAACTCGTATAGAACTTCTGGATTTACATGATGTAAACAATAAACATGGCGACACTCGAGGAGGTTACTATGTTGTTCATTCTGAGATCACGGCAGAACAAGCGACAGCGGCATCATAGATGGCATGGAGCTCATCTTCAAAACTTTCCACCGTTGTTGTCGCTGCTGACGTGCCTACTGACCCCTGACCCCTGACCCAGTCACAGCCCCATACTGCCCCTACCATCATGTGTGTATTGCATCTTGCGGACGCGTTAATTTCTGAGGACGTGCGCAACCAACGCTCCAAGCGGATGCAGGATACGCCAGGCAGCCATCATGCACACGCAAACGCGTCGTTAAAAGCAAGTATAAAGTATATCTCCAGCCTTAGTACTCGCAATACCGGCACAGTAAAAAAATGACATGAAAGGGAAGTGACCCCCCCCCCCCCCCCCCCTCTTCTCTTTCATCTGTCTCACCAGTTCCCCCGGAGATTCCCGATGACGGCCAGCCCGTCAACCTGACCGTCACCTTGAAGCAGCCTCTCACGCTGAGCTGCGACGCCTTCGGCATCCCCTCTCCATCAATCACCTGGACTAAAGATGGACACTCTGTGAGCGAGCCATTCCGTCCTACTGTGTTCCATCCACACTTATATTATTATTGCATAAACCGGTAGCAGACCCATACTGTGGCTGTACCATGCCACCAAGTGGCCACCGTGCTGGTTACAATGTGAACATATTGTTTACAATGGACCATGCTTATAGGTGGACAGTCCTGGGGTGTACCTGCAGAATGGGAACAGGCTGCTGAGGATCTACAGGGTCCAGACGGAGCACGGAGGGCAATTTGCCTGCACGGCAGAGAACACCGCTGGCGAGGCACGGCGAACGTATAACATAGTGGTCCAAGGTGAGCTCAGCAATAACAAAAACAACGTATTGTTTATCATTTGCAAAAAAAAACTCTGAAAACCCCCTCTTCAGAGAACATCTCACCAACCAACGAGTGCTCTTCGTTGTTTTCAGCTGGTGTTGAATTTAGAACTTCCTTTGTTATCATGCACTGCCATGAATACAAGAACATACATCATGTAAATGAATGAATGACAGAAGCCGCTCTATGTATATCCTGCCTCTGATCCGTGTGTTGTCGTGTTGTTTGTGTCGTGGCAGCTCCACCAGTGATCTCTGGTGCAACGCGCTTGCAGGAGCTGGCAGTGATTCTGGGGCAGGAGGTGGAGTTCCAGTGTCGGGTCAGCGGGCGTCCGGCGCCGAGGGTCGAGTGGAGCCGCGACGGAGAGTAAGAAGAAAGATAGGCCACGCTTTTCTGTGCACTTGCGGTCCACTCTGCTCTGTCAGTAACCAGTACAGTTACATTCATCATCACATGCGGTCCACTCTGCTCTGTCAGTAACCATTAGAGTTACATTAATCACGTAGACTGATTTGTCATTTGTGAAGTAAAAATGCTTGGCCAAAGCTAATAGAAGACATCCCTTGGGCTTGGAAATGATCAATGATTGATTATGACATCTTATAGATTACATGATCTATTGATTGCAATTCAAAAATGAAAATAGTAATCAATAGACTCGATTTACAATCGTTAGTCACGGCCCTCAACACAACGCTGCTCTTCCTCCACTCGGTCTGTCCAGGGTACTGTCCCGTGATGGAGACCCCCATGTGGAGTTCCTGGAGGAAGGCCAGGTTCTGAAGGTGAAGTCGGTGAGACTGAGGGACCAGGGCCTCTACCAGTGTCTGGCCAGAAACAACGCAGGGACGCAGACTCGCCAGTTCAGACTCACGGTGCAAGGTAAGACCCCTCTCTGCCCACTGGGCTTCTCCTTCCACATCATGTGATTAACTCACACATCACCTGGCACCAATTTGAACCAATCACGCTAAACGGTTGCAGAAATTGCCGTAATTGCAAAAACCTGCGCTTCACCGAACGATCCCCCATGTTTGATTGCAGTGTTTAGAGTCTCTTTAATTATAGCCCAATAGCATTTCAGTTTTTTTCAAATGTGTACAATTAAAAAGCACAGACGTACACATATACAAATGATCATACCCTAACCAACGCATCTCGCCCCTCCTCCACTCATCCTGTCTCCCAGCTCCGCCTTCCATCGGGGGCCCCGGCGGGACCTCGGAGCTGTCTGTGGTGCTGGGATTCCCCACGGTGCTGCCCTGTGACGTCCAGGGCTCCCCCGTCCCCAGCATCACCTGGCTGAAGGACAACCACCCCATCGTGTCCAGCACCCAGCTGACCTACACTCGCGGCGGGCAGGCCCTGCGGCTCGGGTCGGCCCAGGGAGACAGCGCGGGTCTCTACACGTGCCGCGCCTCCAACCCAGCTGGCTCCGCCCACAAACACTACTCCCTCAGTGTCCTTGGTGAGATACCGGAAATCGGGGGGTGTATTTGGTGCACATTTCTCACTAAGGTGTGTGTTGGATTGGATTGGACTTATTTGTTGTGGTTTCATATCTTTGTCCACAGTCCCACCACAAATTGAGGGAGACGCAACAGCCCTGAATTTGGGCGGCCAGGAGGAGAAAGTACGGATAAATGGCACCTTGACTCTATCCTGCCTTGCTAAAGGGTTCCCCGAACCGAAGACCCAGTGGTTTAAAGACGGACAGGTCGGTGTTGTAAATCTCATATCAATGTCAACTATTCCGAATTTCATCTGAAGGTCCTTTGACATCAGGTGCAATTTGAAATTAAAATAATAGAAAAAAACATTGAACTGAATGAAGCCATACACATACGAAGTGATTTTTGCTAAACAATTTGCTCAACAGTTGATTATCTCCAGTGATAATTTCAACCAATCAAATTCACAAATTTGCCTCGTTTTTTTCTTCTGTTCTTCTTTAATGTCCTGTATTCACAGTCTTTGGTTAACACGAAGATGATTAACCAAAAGAACAACACCTAACACCTGCATCTAACACAACACACTAATTTGATCATCTGATTGGCTCCTTATTCCAGCTGCTGCACGGAAATGTCCAGGATGGTTCCCATGGCAACAGTCATGTCCTCCGCATCGAGAACGCCACGCTGTCCCATGAGGGACAGTACACCTGTGTTGTCACCAACACCGCAGGGGAGGACAAAAAAGACTTCCATGTCACCATTCAAGGTGTGATTCATTATGATCGTCTTACGTATTTCTTTTGTATGCTATAGAGTCAACAAGGGAAATTAAATTGTGTCCGATTGTGTTGGAAAATCATTTTGGTGAAATCTAAAGAGCAATGTAGAGAGAGGGTTATATTTATAACCTACATGGTCATAACATATGTTGACCGTATTCTTGATTCTTAAACATGCACTATGTACGTTGTCTCATTAGCAGCCTCTAGTGGCTGCAGTTGTAGATACAGTTATAGCTCTATATTATATCTCCAGTTCCCCCTGTCTTCCACCGGGTGACCAACCGAGAGGCGGCCTGGGGTCTTAGCGACGAGGAGGACGACAGAGACCACGACGACAAGGGCATGACGGAGAAGACAGAGGTGGTCCTGGGACACTCCATCAGCCTGTCCTGCGAGAGTAACGCCATTCCCCCGCCCAAGATCAGCTGGTACCGGGAGGGCCGCAAGCTCACCGCCACCGACGGAGTGGTTCTGCTTCCAGGTCAGAGGAGGTCAACTCCTCGAAGGGTGTATCTGTTTGTGGTTCTGTAGTGCTGTAGACAATGTACATAATGTGTTGGGTATCTCCTTATCTAAGGTGGACAAGTACTGCAAATTCCCCGCGTGCAGAAGGAAGATGCTGGGAAATACACATGCCAGGCCGTCAACGAGGCTGGAGAGGACCGCATGCACTTTGAACTGGAGGTCCTGGGTAAGCAGAGTACTTCATCGTCGTGTATCATTTCAGTGGCCCAGGTCACTGCATCTTGGAGGACAACTTGGATGTTGGATGGAGGTTCCATGACGTTTCATTGAGACTCTTGCCTCCTCCCAGTGCCTCCTTTCATCATGGACTCTGAGGGATACATGGAGGAGGTGACTGCAGTACTCAACACCACCGTGGTGCTCCACTGTGATGTGACGGGTTACCCCGCGCCCGCCGTCTCCTGGCTGAAGGATGGGCAGCCGGTGCACCCGGACTCCTCCGCCCATCTCCATGTCAGTGAGGACGGCACGCAGCTCCAGGTAGGTAGCGAGGCGATGCGCTCCTAAGGCAAAAAACTCACGATGGTGGAGACCAATCGTGGAGGAGTGTGTGAAGCAGGTTGTGGTGAGTGATACGTGTGTGGTATCTCTGCTAGCTCCTCAGTGTCCAGGTGTCTGACATGGCTGGGTACCTGTGCGTGGGCAAAAACAAGGTCGGGGCCATAGAGAAACTGTTCAGCCTCACAGTGCAAAGTAAGACTTCTGCACCATCATTATCTCTTAATGTTCCCCATGGTCCATACAGAGGATTTTGCCTTTGACAACCCTCAGAATGATATAAAAGTGCTGCGTTCTTGGTCAGTTCCTCCCAGGATCAATGGGCAGAAGGAGGAAGAGGCGAGTGTGATCGATGGTCATATGGTGTCCCTGCTGTGTGACGTCCAGGCCTACCCTCCTCCAGAGATCACCTGGACCAGAGATGGGCAGGTCCTGCACTTCACCACCGGCGTCCACATCTTACCAGGTCAGAAGTGGGCCGTTACTCACTGTCTGAAGTCCTGTGATGATTCACACTGTCCCTCCACGTGATTTTGTTGTCCTGTTGTATTTTCATATTAAAGACCTTCCAACACTGTGGAACTTTCAGTACAGCACTAATATGATTTAAAATATGATTTGGCAGTCATAAGACTAGAATAACTGAATGAAAATGAAAACAGAAACGTGACCAACACACTACCACCACCAGGTGGTCAGATGCTGCAGCTGCCGCGGGCCAGAGTGGAGGATGCCGGTCAGTACGTGTGCACGGCCACAAACTCAGCCGGCCAGGACCAGAAGAGCATCCTGCTCAGTGTTTACGGTGAGACAGAGTGGAGGGTGGGACCTCTGCCGTCTGCACACACACACGCGCACACACACACACTATCCTCTGTGGTCGGATGATCCAATCACACAACAAAACACACCGCCACTGGTCTGTTAATGAGCTACACACACACATGCACACCTGGAAGCATCTGTCGTTTCCTGGAAAACCCAGCTGTGAAGAAAAACTAAAAGGCTCCTTTTGAATGAGTCAGTATAATTATAACTGGTGGGTTTCCTCCACATCTCTTAGCTCTCTTTTTTTATTGCATCGCTAGTGCTGCCAAGCCTACGGCCCCGCGTGGAGTCTGAGTCAGAGCTGCTGACGCCTCAGGTGGGCTCCACCGTCACCCTGCGCTGCGAGGCCCGGGGGCTCCCGGAGCCCGAGGTCACATGGTACAGGAACGGGCTGCAGCTGGTCCCGGGGAACGGCCTCCGGATGGAGCGCCATCAGCTGGATATCGTAGGAGTGCAGGTTAGCAATAAAATAAATTATGACGGGTTCCTCCGCTTTGTTTCTGTAAGATGTCTTATGGTATATAATATAATTCATATTATGTACTTCATATAATAGTAAGTATTTCATGTTTAATTCATCATTAACTAACTACTCGTGAATGGCTTATTAAGTTATGTTTCTTTTGTTTCTTTTGTTCTCGGTCCCTAGTTGTCAGATGGCGGCACCTACTCCTGCCAGGTGTCCAACGTGGCGGGACAGGTGGACAGGACGTTCAGGGTGATGGTTCACGGTGAGACATGCCTCTACTAGGCTGGCCTTGTGTGTTGAGTGTACACACTTCCTGTGCTGTATAATCACTCACACATGGCCAGTCACACAAAACTGCTGAATACTAATCTTCATAATAAGCGTCGTGTCATTGGCATCATCCACAGTCCCGCCTGTCCTTGACGGACCTCTACAGGAGACTCTGACTCGGACCCTGGGCTCTGTGGTCACCCTGCTCTGCGAGGCCTCTGGGGTCCCTGTTCCCAGTACCACCTGGCTCAAGGATGGCACCCCTATTGGTGAGAAGACTAACAGAATAACTCGGGGATGGATCGCATGAATTAAAAAATGGACAGTAAATAATGACTGTGGTTGACGGTGTTCTTCAGCATTGCTATGGTAACGCTATTGTAACTGAGTGTGTTTGCGGTGCAGAGAGCAGTCTGCAGTGGCAGTGGTCGGTCCGGGGGACCCGGCTGGAGCTCGGGCCCCTGGCGCTGTCCCATGCCGGGAGGTACACCTGTCTGGCCAAGAACAGCGGCGGAGAGGCACAGAAAGACTACACCCTCACTGTGCAAGGTAACACAGCTGTTCTCCGTTTGAAGTGTGCATGTCACTCACAATTAGAGAGTGACATGCACAGACTAGCCAGTAGAGTTTCAGATGTGTCACGCGGTGTTTAGGTGATTTTGCTAATCAGAGCTAGCATATGGAATGGCATGGGGAAACAATATGAGGAAAAGAAACAAGAGTTTGAAGAGTTACCAAACACTAAAATAAAAACAAAGAAAGCATAAAAACAAATCATTTCCATTGTTGCTTCTGATTGATTAACGGCATCACATGGTTCTCGGTTGAGCCAATCAGAAACAGCAATTGAAGCATTTCACCAGAGATGGCGCTCTTGCTCTGATTTTGTTCTAGCATTTGGTAACTCTTTAAAGCACTTCCGAACCAATTCAACCGTATTGCTCTTGGTCCCGTGGTGGTGTTTCCTCACCAGTCCAGCCCACCATCCTGGAGTCGGGCCACGTGTCGGACCTGAGTGCCCCGGTGGGAGAGGAGCTGACGCTGGAGTGCAGAGCTGCTGGGACACCCACCCCTCAACTCAGCTGGCTGAAGAATGGAGCCACACTGGAGGGTTCAGACAACCATCACATACAGTAAGACGTTCTTCTTATTCATGTTACCTTGTTTTATTCTCTATTGGTAAACTCTTATGGTGCTGTGTGAGGCCTTAGTGGTTACTTGGTTGACTTCACGCCAAAAGCTTCTGGGTTCAAACCCCAATGTCCTACCTGTAGGCATCCTTGGTCAAGATGCCTAACCCCTACCTGCTCCTTAATGACCTGTCTCTGTACTGTCTAACCCCTACCTGCTCCTTAATGACCCGTCTCTGTACTGTCTAACTCCTACCGGCTCCTTCCATGTATCTCGCAGTCACTGCAAGTCGCTTTGGATAAAAGCGTCTGCTAATGCTAAATGAAAGGGTCAAATATTTCGATTTTGTTTGCAGCATGACCCAAGATGGCAGCGTGTTGACCTTGCTGAGGCTGAGCCCCGAGGACTCTGGGACGTACACCTGCCTGGCGGTCAGCCCTGCCGGCCGGGAGAGCCGGATCTACACCCTCTTTGTTCTGGGTCAGTTCTATTCAACTGCTAATGATATCACTTGGTATTGATGAAATTGTAATGCTTTTCTACTGATTTGTTCAATCACGTTTTTCCACTTAGTGACTTTGTTTGATGTGATTGAATCTATCTTTGTGTTTTTTTTCACTAGGTCGCACAGCAGTTGTTTTTGTAGCTACTCCAGTTTTGATTGTAGGTCTATGAAGCCTAACTCGCGTTGGATAAAACGCTTCTGCCGAATGACTAAATGTCACGTCCTTCCTACAGTCCCTCCTACTATCTCTGGCGAGACAGCCGTCCCCCGAGAGGTGCAGGCGACCCAGGACAGCGCCGTGACGCTGGAGTGTCACGCAGTGGGCACCCCCCCACCCCAGATCAGCTGGCTGAAGAACGGACACCCCCTGTTCCTCTCCTCCCGCACCCGCCTCCTCTCGGGTGATTCTGTCCTCAGGTCAGTTTATTTTCACGTAACACGACAAAGAAGTGAGCACAGAGTTCACATGGTTTACACAATCGAACGCCATTGGTCAAGAGTTACAAAGTAAAAAAGTGAATGAATAACAAGGTCAGTTTGTTCTCATTCTGGTCCTTCATTATGGATTGATTCTCATGGTTGTTTTGGGGTTGTGGGGGAATTTGGCCGAGGAAGTCGTCATCCGAGGCGTTGTTTGATGTTTGGGTCGACGTTTCCTCTTCTGTTGTGCAGGATTTCTCCCGCCCAGCTGTCCGATGCGGGCGTGTACACGTGCGTGGCCCGCAGCCCTGCAGGGCTTGCAGAGCTCAGCTACGATGTCCAGGTCCAAGGTACAATCACACCCACCAGCTCCTCCTCATTAAAGTGTCAGCAGTTTATTGTGCTTACAAAACTGTACAAACTGTACGAAAAGCACATGTGCTTCTAATATAATTCATGTCCGTATACAAGTTGCTGCAAACGGCAAAAATAACACAGAAATGTTCACCAACACTTTGTGAGACCCAAAAACGGTCACAGAACCGGACCCTGCACATGAAGCAAGATCACAACGTTCAACCTCACCCACCTCGTCTCTCGGCTAGCAGGGCCGCAGCCAGGGCTTACAGTCAAAGCTTTCGTTCAGCGAGAAGCTGATGTAAAGATAGAAGAGGCCCGTCTAGCAGCTGACGTTAAAGACAAAGAGGCACGCACAGCAGAGTTATCAGCATTGGAGCACGAGAAACAGGTAGCAGTAGCCTTAGCAGCAGCTGAAGTTCTCCACGCAGCAGCAGAGATTGACGGTAGCGAGGGCCGTAGGAGTCACGGCGATACAGTTCACCATCCAGGGTGATAATAGTAGGACTGTAGTGACTTTCAACAAAACTAATATTCCTGAATAAGCCACTGAGGGGCTAACGGGCTGAACTTGTTTTGGACGCGTGTTCTGGGATAAAAAATAAATCAATGTCCAGTGCACTGGATTCGGCGATCCATTTATTCACAGTTCGGCATGTACATGCTGTCACGGTCAAACTTCCCGTTCCATACACAACTGATACTCAGCTAGATGCACCTCCTACATTAATGCTCCACCCTGTCTTCAATGTCAGAAGCATGTGTATACATATCGTCACCTAGTGTCAGGATCAAACCTTCACCAGACTCGCACCACGTTGTGTCCAACGTTAACACACTACCGTCTATCTGTCCCACAGCGCCCCCCGGCGTGGACCGCGTGGAGCCCGTGGAGCCCGTCACCGTGGTCCAGGGCTCCCTGGTGACGCTGACGTGCGAGGCCCGCGGCGTGCCCCCCCCCACCCTGACCTGGATGAAGGACGGCCAGCCGCTGTCGCTGCACCGCAACCTGCTGCTGGACGGCCGGGAGACCCGGCTGCAGCTGCCCGACGTGACCCCCGGCGACGCGGGGCTCTACAGCTGCGTGGCGAGCAACCAGGCCGGCAGCAGCACAAAGAGCTTCAACCTCACCGTGCTCGGTACGCGTCCGCTCCCCTCGCCCGCTAGATGAGACAAGATTAGATATGATAACACAGCAATGACAGTGACAATCAAACATGAGAATAGAAACGAGAATAGAAATACAAAGGGTAATAACTAGGCTGACAATACACCTATACACACAATATATAAAGTCATAAAATAAACTAACGTAAAACAAAAACAAAATGTGTTTCTTGACATGTATCCACATGGTCCTCAGAAGACGATGCATGCGTGTGCTTAGTGGATGGACTTTGAAGAACCTGTATTGCATACCCTTTCCTTCCCAGAGCCCCCGAAGATAACCAGCTCGGGGTCCCCGGATGAGCTGACCATAGCCGTGAACGGCCCCCTGGAGCTGGAGTGTACGGCCATGGGGGTCCCAGCGCCCACCCTCAGCTGGCTGAAGGACGGACGTCCCATGGAGAGGACGGAGGTGATGCAGCAGGAGGGACGCTTCGTCAAAATAAGCAAAGTGCAGGTGAGTTCAATTAAAAATGAAAATGGTATTGCTAGCATGCTAGCGTGCTATCATGCCAGAGTGCTACTATACTATTATTCTAAAACAACTTTTAGAGCTTTTGCTCCAAGGGGGTTAAACAATTGTTTGCAAAACTAAAGGACACTCTTACATTCTGTAGCTTGAAAGAAATATTTTTTTTACCTTTACCTTTTTTTCCATGCTTTATATTCCAAAATGGGGGTGATTTCTTTTTCTTTTTTTGCCCAGCAGGCGTATGACTTGCTTCGAGAAGACTCTTTAGATGATTGATGTTGTGCTATTTCAGGTGGAGGATGCGGGTCTGTACACCTGCTTGGCCAGCAGCCCAGCCGGAGAGGACGGGAGGAACCACTGGGTCCGGGTCCAAGGTGATATATTGTGTTTTTCTTGGCCAGGAGCTCAAGCTTTAAAAGAAAACCTTGATGTCCCCAAGTCGTTTACCTCATGTCCTAATTAATCACTTTGTCTCACTTCTTTCTTTCTGGCTGGAGTTAAAATTATTTTTACCCTAAAATAAATGCACATATGACTGTGACTGAGGATCCTTTAGTCATTTTCCTTTTAATAAAAGGACAATTTTATTGCTTTTAATACAGATGTTTATTTTATACCAATGTTTATTTTCATTGTTGATACAGATGTTTTGTCACTCATATTTTTATTATATTTGCTTTTGTGCTGATGCTGTTGTGTGTGCCGCTGTTACACCTCAATGTCCCTCATCTATAATACACGGAGGCTACTGAACGTCTCGTGTCCTTCCTCTAGTGCCGCCGACTCTGCTGGGTGCCGGCGAGGTGAGGACCGTGACGGTGGCCTCCAAGGGACATCTGACCTTGGAGTGTTTGGCTGACAGCGACCCCGCTCCTGAAATAGAGTGGTACAAAGATGAAGTCAAACTGCAGGTAAGGACGCTGGTCGTGTAAAGACGCTGGTCACGTAAAGACGCTGGTCGTGTAAAGACGCTGGTCGTGTAAAGACGCTAGTCACGTAAAGACGCTAGTCACTTAAAGACGCTGGTCGTGTAAAGACGCTAGTCGTGTAAAGACGCTAGTCACGTAAAGACGCTAGTCACGAAAGGTCACGCGGGGAAAAGGTCAACAAAGACCCCCCCCCACACACACACACACTCAAAATATCAAAATGTTTTGTGTCCTCTCAGCTGGGCGGTGGCGTGCAGAGGCTGGCAGGGGGCCAGTACCTGGAGATAGACGACGTCCGACCCGAGGACGGCGGACATTACAGCTGCGTGGTCACCAACATGGCCGGCAGCACCAGTCTCTTCTTCACCGTGGAGATCGTCTGTCAGTTGAACAGTTTAGATATTATTATATCATGATTGAAGTATGGAAAGACGTAACCAAATATTGAGTATATCTTACATTGTGTCAGTCCATGTTACCGAAAAAAACACAGTTTATATTTATATTATACGATTTTGGAGATTCTCTCTTTGTCTGGGAAAATGAAAAACAACAAAGAAATAGAATAAACTAAACATTTGTAACAGTTTATGTATTATTATATTATAACTAAAAATGGAAAGATTTACCCAAATATTGAGTTCTAATTGATAATTGCGTATATATTGTGTAGAGTCTCTTACACATTGAGACCCGTTCATGTATAATATGATGTGTAGTCGTGTGTATAAAGACACACCAGGTGTTGACATGGTTTATGTATAATATGATGTATATGTATATGTATAGTCGTGTATATAAAGACACACCAGGTAGTGACATGGTTTTCTCGGTACTCCTCCACTGGTCCAGTGCCGCCGGTGATCAAGGAGAGCGGCTCGGTAGTGACCGCTCACGTGGGCCAGGAGGCTGTGTTGCCGTGTGAAGCTGAAGGCGACGTTCCCCCCACGGTCATGTGGAGGAAGGACCGCTTCCCGCTGGCTCATGACAACAACAAGTACGTGTTTCTTCTTTTTTTCTGTGCGTTTGATTTCAATGTCAGACCTCTCTCAGTGTCAATCAGTGTGTCAGATGTAGCCGTATGGTTTGATAGAAGTAACCACTCGACCATGTCCCATGTTTTATCATGTGCACAGCATGTTTGGATCTTCCGCTTTGTGGGAACATTGAGTTATATTGTAGCTGATGAGGATTTACACCCTCCGATCCTGCCCTGTCCTGTCTATTCAGTGTTATGTTTGTGATGTGTGTTTAAGGTACACCATGCTAGCTGAAGGTTCGCTACGTGTCCGGGGCGTTCAGCTGACCGACGCCGGACGCTACTACTGCACCGTGTCCAACCAGGCCGGCTCAGATCACCGCGGAATGGACCTCCGCGTGTTTGGTGACTACAACTCCCACAAATGAAGTGTTGTGGATATGACGTACTTCATCTTGTCGTGGATGGAGAATGTGCTGAGAGAGAGGAGAGTGTTCATATCAATTGCCTACTTTTGCGTAACTTTGAGCAAGATGCCTGCAAGACCTACCTGAGCTTTAATGACTCATGTACTCTCATTTGTTGTAAAATCACTTTGGGTAAATGACTAAATGTTAAAGTAAACTACAATTCACCGCTCGGCAGCAGAAGAAAAACAACATTCAGCCAATTCAACCAATCCCAAACAATACAATCCCAATAGATCCAAGACCGCTGCCTCCTGCCGTCTGTCTGACTTGATCTTGTGTTTCTCTCTCCTGCTTAGTGGGCCCTGCGATCGGCCCCGGCCAGTTCAACGTGACCGTGACCACGGGCGTCAGAGCCGTGCTGAGCTGTGAGACCACGGGAATACCTGCACCTCAGGTCACCTGGAAGAGGAACGGCACCCCGCTAGACATCAACCAGCAGTCCGGGGCATACAGGTAAACTCCCTTCACTTCAATGGCTTGCAGTGGCAGAATCCCATCTTGTGCCTTAGGGTGCATATCAAATGAACACATGTTTCTGTGGTTGGCTCAAGGTTGCTCTCCTCTGGATCCCTGGTGGTGTCCTCTCCGTCCAATGAGGACGAGGGGTACTTTGAGTGCATGGCGGTCAACGTAGTAGGAGAGGAGCGCAGAGTCATCGAGGTCCTCCTGCGAGGTATGTTCCGATACTACATGACGTCCCCGTGACTCTGGTTGTGATACGATCACAGAGGCATTGAGATCGGATTGTGTTGTCTTCGTGTTGTTCAGTGCCGCCATCTATTGAAGACGACGTCACTGTGGTCACCGCTGTAAAGATGGCCGCCGTCATGCTGCCCTGTCACGCACAGGGGCGGCCTTCGCCCACTGTCACCTGGACCAGAGGGGGGGCCAAGTTGAGCCCGAGAGGGGGGACGTATCGCATCCTGCCCACTGGTACGATGTATTTCCACATAACGATTTTTTAGCTAGGACATTATATAGCAGATTCCTCGTAAAACACCCAACAATAGCAATTTGACAAATACATTTATTCTTTCTCATATGCAATGAAGACATAATTTGTCATTTTTTTCATGTATTTGTGATGTCACTAATGTTTCTAGGTGTGCTGGAGATCATAGCTGCGGTTCCAAGCCACGCTGGCAGGTACACCTGTTCCGCCCGCAACCCAGTCGGGGTAGCGCACAAGCATGTCACTCTCACCGTACAAGGTAAGGTCTCACTCTCACCGTACAAGGTAAGGTCTCACTCTCTGGTGTTGGTTACTGGATGTCAGTGTAGGGCCAAGAATGTAGGACCTTTCCTTTGGGTTGTCCAGTGGTAAAGGATCTGCAGTTAATAATGTGAATGTTTATTGGTCATGATCAGAGCCCCCCGAGATACGACCAATGGCAGAGGAGGTGCAGGTGGTTCTGCATCACAGGACCGTTCTTTCCTGTGAGGTTCAAGGCTTTCCCAGGCCTTCCATCACCTGGCAGAGAGAAGGAATACCCATCTCAGCAGGTAGGAACCACAGCCATGTTTACATGCCACCCTAACCATGCTTTAACCATACATGCTGTACCCAAACGATTGAAACACACCATGAGCACTCCACCAGGGGAACTACCCAACGGACTTGAATACATTATACAATACTTGAATACATTATACAATACTTTAATACCTGACTCTTTCAAACACAGGACACAGACTGGCTGTGCTCTCAAACGGAGCCTTGAAGTTTTCCAGAGTCACTCTGGGTGATGCCGGGACCTACCAGTGTCTGGCACAGAATGAGGCTGGCACAGCGGTAGGCAGGACCAAACTAGTCCTTCAAGGTAACAGTTGTTATTATTCAACCTGACAGAAGTGGAGGGAAAATTCAAGTCAAATGTTAAATTCCTCTTAAGTGCACCTCCGCACGTTAATTGATCTATTCCTGTATATTACATTTGGTGGCCGCTTTTATCCAAAGCATCTAATCCCACTCTAGACTCTCTTTGTAAAGAAACACACCTTTTGATGAAATACGTTGATGTAGATGATTGATTCTCTCTAAATACTGGATGCTTATGAATCCATGTCTGTTTACCATGTGTACCTCCAGTCCCGCCCGTGCTGAGCGTACCCCGGGTGGAGTATGTGGCGGTGCTGGGCCAGCCGGTCAGCCTGGAGTGTGTGGCTGACGGGCAGCCCCAGCCAGAGGTCACATGGTACAGAGACAGGAGGCCTCTCTTGGATGGCGCCCACTTACGCATCTTTGCCAACGGAACCCTGGCCATCGCCACAACCCAGCGCAGTGATGCGGGCGTGTACACATGCACAGCCAGGAACCTAGCCGGCAGAGCCAGCCACGACATGAGGCTCGTGATTCAGGGTCAGTCCACTTTCTGTCTGTCCTTCGTTCGTTACGTCTTTCTTTCATTCTTTCTTTCTTTCTTTCCATGATAATCTCAATAAATGAATCAAGCAATCCTCCTGCCTTTCAGTTCCTCCCATGATCCTCGCTGGCCAATCAGAGCTGTCGGTCATCCAGGGCTTCCAGGCCTTGCTGCCCTGTGCCGCCCAGGGCTCCCCAGAGCCCAGAGTATCATGGGAGAAAGATGGCGCCACCGTGCCCAACATTCCAGGCAAATTCACCATCCTGAGATCAGGGGAGCTGATCATTGAGAGGGCGGAGGTCAGAGATCTGATATATTCTAATATATTACAGATAGCGATTGTCTCGTTCCTTGTGAGTATTTTAAAAACATGGTTTAATTCCCCTTTTACAGCCAGGAGACGGAGGCGTGTTCACCTGTGTAGCCACCAACATGGCGGGTTCCGTCAGGCAAGATGTCCGCCTGTCCGTCAACATGAGGCCCGCCTTTAAGGAGTTGCCGGGTGACGTGACCCTCAACGTCGGTCAGAGTCTGGCGCTGTCCTGCCACGCGCAGGGAACCCCCACTCCTGTTATCTACTGGACAGCAAACAACAGACCCTACCCAGGTAGTAGACACAGCCCACCCCAATACACACACATGCTGCTCCCTCCTAATGCTAACCCTAATACTGTGGCACTATTTCATGTACTCATGACATGAGTTACATCTCACAGAAAGTACAAAACCAAGCCATATATTCCTATGCTATTATCTGTAATAGGTTAATATGTGGATCTTTTGAATTTTCCAGACTGCAAACTAAATAGTTAACTGAGATGACAGTAACCCTAACCCTAACCCTAGAATATCAATCAATCAATCAATCAAACTTTATTTATAACATATAAAATAATTCACGATAATAAGAACTAATGGTTCTAGGGTTTCTGGGTTACCCATGTGCAAATGTGTAATTCTTTCCTTGCGATATTAATTAAATTAATATATTGACTAATTCCTGAGAGGACCTGAGAGAGGCCCCTACACAACACTTTTAAAAGCAGCTTAAAAACCTTTCTTTTCAGTACAGTCTGTGACTCTTCTCAGTGTGTGTGTGTGTGTGTGTGTTTTGGATATTGTGAGATTTGTATATTCTGCAATAATTCTTTGTACAATTGCACAAACAACTGTTGATATGTTTTGATTCTGCACTCGTATTTTGATTGTATTGTTACTTTAAAGCACATCGTTTGGCCCCTGTATGAAATGTGCTGTATAAATAAAGCTTGACTGATTGATGGATGCGTGGTCCGATGCTGCAGGTGTGACGGTGGACGAGTCCGGCAGGAGCTCCTTGCTGGTGGAGAACGTGACCGCCGGCCACGCGGGGACCTACGTGTGTCTGGCAGAAAACAGCGTGGGCGCCATCCGGGCGCTCTCATTCGTCCGCATCAGAGGTAAACAATTTTTTTGTGATTTTTAAGATGAAGTGAAGGCAACCCTAACCCTAGGGTAACCCTAACCCTAACGCTAACCCTAACCCGAACTAACATAACAGTCTTCAACTGGAGAGAGGAAGGGAGCTGTCTCAAGGTGCACAGAGAATTTATTCAAAGGCCAAAACTAGAAGGTTATATCATTTATAACATTATTATTCAGAATTTTTTTTCCACGACAATACGTCTTTCTTCAGCTGTGTTTTATGTGTGTAATCCATTCCAACGCCATTTGCTCGTCTCTGCAGAGCCCCCGGTGCTGAAGGGCGAGGCCCACATGTCACAGACGGCGGTCCAGGGCGACACGGCCATGCTGGACTGTCCGGTGCACGGCAACCCCAGCCCAGCCCTGCGCTGGCTCCACGGCGGCAGGCCGCTGCCCCTCCGCTCCCTCAGACAGCAAACCTTCCACAACGGCTCCCTGGCCCTCTACAGAGTCACGGTGAGGCCCTCGTTACCAGCTCCTTATCCTGCTCTACTGCAGGGGGCCAGTTAGTTTGAGACCCCTGCTCTGCAGTAAGGACCTCCATCATTAGTGGAGGACCAGTTTATTCTTCTCTTCCGCTCTTTGGGGTGATTTAAGAAAATAGAACATCATTCCCATTTCCATCCACAGTGTGTGTGTGTGTGTGTTGGAACAGTGTGTGACTGCCCCTGCTAGCTGCCTCATCTCCACTCCCACCTGTATCAGAGTGGAGGTGGTGCAGCCCAGGGCGGGGTGGTGATGGCTAACTGCATTAGCAGCAGAAGGGGGGCGAGTGAGATGTTCCAGCCTCCTGCCTCTCCTCCCTTTTTAAGTCACTGATCTTGTTAAGTCTCTCAGGCGCTACTGCGGATCCCGCGGCTGAGACTTACACAGATGGATGACTCTTCTCCACTCTGGATGACAAACTCAAATTGTAACTGGAAAATTGACTTTTTCACACTACAGTTGCTGAGGCACGTACAGAGAATTTAGCGTTTGCATTTATGAGATGTTAGCTATTTAGCACAACGATGCTGTAAAGGTATGTGTAGTCAGAAATATTACTCCTTTCTTCATTCAGTGCCTTTAGGAGACATTAACACTTGCGTGTGTGTTTGTGTTCTGCAGGCTGCAGATGCAGGGGAGTACCAGTGTGTGGCAGAGAGTGAAGCCGGGGTGGCCGAGAGAACCATTAGTCTTAAAGTTCAGAGTGAGTTCTGTTCTGTTGCAGATGTACGTGCTTTTCCCCCTCCTTGACTAACACACACATGCACACGTGTGTGTATGTGTGTGTGTGTCGGTGTCAGGGGCTGGCATATGATGTCATTTGGACCCTGTGTATGTTTCCATGTGAATCTTGAAGCAATCTTCATGTTTTCCTTTTTTTCCCTGTTCTTTTTCATCTGCTTCAAACTACCCCGGCCTTGCATTGTTTCACTATTACATATTGTGATTTTTTAATTAAAAAACAATTCATCGTCTCTCTGTCTGTCATGACACAGTCAATGGAGGCTACTCCAGCTGGGAGGAGTGGGGGCCGTGCAGCAGCAGCTGTGGCTTGGGCTCCCAGGAACGAATCAGGTCATGCAACAACCCAGAACCAGCCAATGGGGGCAGGTCATGTGACGGCCCCAGCATCGATTCCAGGAAATGCCAGGCCGGTCTCTGCCCAGGTGGGACCTTTGTTCATATTGTTCATTTTATTTCTTTTAGTTTTATTTCTTTTAGTTGTATTTCTTTTAGTTAGTTGAAAAAAGGAATCATTGAATAAACAAACAAACTGATCAATGCTGATGATGGCTGAATACTAGTAGTAATATGTTTTATAAGTGATGAGTGTGTATGCACCGTACTGATCCTGGTCCTCCTTCCTGGTTCCAGGGGAGTCTCCCCGCAAGGCCAGGGGCAGCCTAAATGGCATGGTGAACGAGAGGGAGTTTGGTGTCTCTTTCCTGGAGGCCAACATCACAGACAACCAGGAGCTGGGCACTAGCACCCTGCACGCCCACCTGGACAACATCCCCCCCAGTGTGGGTGAGTAGAGGCAGTACTGTCCTGGGCGGTAGGATAGGATAGCTGTGGAGTAACCCTAACCCTAAGGTGTAGCACCTCCCAGACCAAAGCTTCTGAGTTCGATCCTCAATGTCCATAATCTACCTGTAGATAGACGAATTTTACTTCTGAATAATTAGTGTTGTTTAAAAAAAAAAAAACTTCTAGATTCCAAGATTAACCTGTAGGCAACCTTGAGCAAGATGCCTAACCCCTACCTGCTCCTTAATGACCCGTCTCTGTACTGTCTAACCCCTACCTCCTCCTAGACACGTTTCTCTATTCAGTGTAAAGTCGTACTGGATAAAAGCGTAAACAGCAAATGTACAAAAATCACAGGTTTATGAAACTTTGTTTATAAGAGACAAGCACTGAACGTCAGAAATGTACATCAAAT
>OOFB01030654.1:0-21603 GCA_900323305.1 Trachyrincus murrayi
AAATAGCAACAGCAATACTAACAATTACTACTTAAACATATACTATAGTGCAGAAAGAACGATCTCCCTTCCAAGTCCCCTGAACGAGAGAGAGAGAGAGAGAGAGAGAGAGAGAGAGAGAGAGAGCGAGAGAGAGCGTCGTGTTAGCAGAGGGCTAACAGGCAGTATCAATAGATGTTGGTTAGTGTGTCGACGTCGCCAGGAGGGACTTCCCGTCAAGGAGCTTCACTCGATCCGCTTAGCGTCCAAAATGATCCGAGACAAGCTGTTAAAGACCACCCCCGCCCCCCCTACCTAATATATAAACCTTCACAAATTGGATCCACACCTTGTACGTAATGCAAAGCGTTAGCGTTAGCTCGCTCCAGCTAGGAGCATGTGTTGAAGGTGCTTACGGCCCTCCACACTGACTCCTGAGGTCAAAGTTGTACGGTCATAATAAATGGCATACTTACTTACTTACTTACCCACATAGGGCCATTGTATTCCCTGCTGTTACAGCACTACCTCGTATTATATTAAGTGTGACATATTATTACTTTTTAATATTTTTAAAGAACCACACAGATTTGAGAGTAATTAAATAGCACACATCAAAGTTCTGCTAATGGTTCGACGTGTAGACCTCTGCATTATAGCTTCTACCTTTTTTACCTACCTTTAAACTTCTTGAACCAAAAATCTATATAATTAATATAATATTACTACAAATAAACACATTGAAAAGACTGTCAATGGAATACACAATGTCATTTGTTGCCAAACCTTTTAACCTATAAACAAATATCAAACACTTCCTTGAAATCGAAATGTTCACATTTTATGCCTCTTCGCAGATACATGATGTTTCATTTCCAGTTAGATAAAGGGTTAGGGTTAGGGTTAGGGTTAGGGTTAGCGGAATCAAACCTTTGTTATCTTGTATATTGGCAGCACCGAGCTGAGCCCCAAATGGGATTTCAGTAGCTTGGAGGTGTCTCTAAGCTTCAGGTGAGAAATCTAAAATAAACGAGACAAATTGGATGTGTCCAGCGTGCCCACAGTCACACGTCACATGAAGGTAATTTGGATTAGCACCTTGGTTAATGCCAATGCTATGCTTAACACTTCCTGTGGAGAATAAGCAGTATGAAAGTGTGTACGGAAACGACTGTAAATAAGCAGCAAGTAAAGCTTATGGGCCATGAAGACCCATGAAGTCATGAAGACTGAATATTTATATGTGAAATATTTGTATTTACACATATAGCCTATAGGCCTACATGCACGGATGAGTGATCAGGCAGCAGGCCCACATATAGGTGACAAACAGCAATAGACTCTTTTCACAAAGGCGTCTAAAGGGTCTATTAGCAATTGACGGCTTTAAGGTAAAATGTTACAGTGAAAACATAAATATGAAAGAAATTCATATTCCTGAAGAAATTAAAAGGTAGGCTAAAATTGCTGCTGAAATAAAGGTGACTAGCCTACTATATATATATATATATATATATATATATATATATATATAATATATTATATAGTCTAGTAATATTTGGACTTTTCTACTAGGTTTGACGTGAGAATGACTAATCTTGTTATGTAGGATATTAGTGTTTAGTAGGCCTATTAGTGTTTTCTATTCAGTGGAGAGACGGTCTGGTTCTGGGTATCACTAACATTGCCTTTAATTCAATGGCCACCAGAGGGCGTATTTTCTTAGGAAATAGATTTTCATCAAATCGTGTACAGTTTAGTTGGCCTATAGAGAGGCTAGGTCACGCCCACCTCAGGCACATGGCCCTTAGGAATGGAACAAATCTAAATCGCCATGAAATGTTTCTGGCAGTCCTTTTCTAATTAAAGTATCATTTTCCACATCAAGAAATTTTTTAGTTGTTGAACAATTGTCGGTAGGTGTCGATAGGTAGGCCTACAAGACGTGAAGTAGACTCTGTGTTCTCATATGTATGCATGTTCTCATATGTATGTATGTTTTCATATGTATGTGTGTTTTCATATGTACGTATGTTCTCATATGTATGTATGTTCTCATATGTATGTGTGTTTTCATATGTACGTATGTTCTCATATGTATGTATGTTATTATATGTATGTTTTCATATGTATGTATGTTCTCATATGTATGTATGTTATTATATGAATGTTCTCATATGTATGTATGTTATTATATGTATGTTCTAATATGTATGTATGTTCTCATACGGAAAGAGTTTTTGATATGAAAGATTCTCAGCTTCTTGAGTCGTATGTTGCACACGTCGAAGCTTGAATGACTCTCCAGCGCCGCCCTGTGTTCAATTAACGAATATCGGCCTGCAGCAGAGATAGGCCTACACGCTCTACGTCACTCTATAGTACAAAATATGCATAGATCGAGAAGCAATCAAAGTTGTCTAATATTAGGCCTATATTTATAGAAGAAAAACACAATGAATGCGTACGTCCATTAAGTGCTTACATTTATAATTTTAATAATCGTCACGCATCTGAAGTGTGATTTCCTAATGCTGCCAGCAGAGGGCGACCTTGGATCTTATTCAGGAAAAGGCCCCTGTTAAGGCCATGGAGATGTTCCTGAAGTCCCTGAAGATTGAGAGAAAACGATCATTTGCATTTGCGTCAGCATGTACTTGATTAAATGCACTTGTTTCCTCATGAGGCGTGTCTTCTAACCTTTTTCCAAAGATGTGTTTTCTATGTAGCTTTATGATCTTATTGCTATGCAAACAAACATTTCCTCTGGGAGCAGTTGTTTTAAATTTCCCTGGTCTACTACAATCAGTGACCTGGTGTGTATTCCGAATGGGGGTGTTGTGTGTGCGGTGCTTGAGTCAGTATGAAATCACTTGGGGATGGAAAAGAACTGGAACAGTTCATTACAGCTTTGCTTGATTGCAGATGATGCAGAGGACTTGGAGAGACGTTCACCGTTGCAGTGGAGTAAACAATGCTTGCTCGCCACTCAATGGTTCGCTTCATTGAGTTAGCTGTATACCCCACCACCCTGACTTCAGCCCAATGGTCCTTTATGTGTTCCCATCTGATTCACTTTCTGCATACATTTAATGCTCTCTCTCTCTCTCTCTATGATTATACATGGTGCACTCTCAGCGTAGAGTGAATTACCCCCATTGCTGTTTCTGTTTGTATCAGCAGGAGCGTTGCAAACGCTACATTGTCATTTTGATATACAGCGGAGAAGGGCCCTGTGATCCGTCTCTCACCCCATGTGACTCAGTAAAGGAGATCTGGATCAGAGTTACTAGGCCTGTGTGATCAGTGTTTGATACGAGACAGGCATTTTCCATGCACACTTGCCCACTGAGTAGAGAGAGATTGCAATTTTTGCAGATCTAATATTGCACAAATATGACTCATTCTCCAAATGTCCTTCAGCTAAGCTTCTTTATATCCAAGCTGTTAATATTTCATGTTATTACTGTGGTTAAAGTCCTTCTTAGATCCTCTTTGATGATGCAATGACCCATCAACCATACAGGTTCTTTTTTTTTCAATTTGTATATTCAAAAAGAATATAAGGGGGAAGACATAGACAGAACGACCTGCGGTGTAATTTGCATTGCTGTCCCTAGAGCTGCCATGGCCTCCCCTCAGTGTGACGCTGCACCATAATCACAGACTGCTGGCAGATTGAATTGCAGAGTGGTTCACAAAAACCTTTGTGTGAAGTGTGAGTTTTGCATATGCAGAGTTCCAGCTACACCGCTTGACTCTTCTACACGCAGGCGAGACTACAAGTTCCTTTAAAGAGTTAATACTTAAGAGGAACCTATTAAAAATACCATATTCCATTCTTACATACTTGCTTCCATACGTTCACATGCTTTTCATTCAATGTATTTGCTTTGTTTGTGTCAGGGGTCCAATATGCTGTAAATATGCTGCAGACTATATTTGGGAAAATAAAGAATGGCCTGAATCCAACCCTTTGATTCTCACCTGGCACTTTTAATTAGGGTATCAGCGATATGCTAATTCATTTGAGTTGCTGCTCCCGGTCTACTAACTTGAAATGTATGAAATGTCTTCTGTGCTGTGAACCAACAGACTCAACTTTCTGTAGGTATTTTTTACCAATTTTAAATGAGCTAAAAAGTGATCTGTAATAAGTTTCCTGAGATACTAGGTTCATATATTATTTGGCAGGTGTAATATTGCAACTTTTCTTTTCATAAAATGTCATAATAAAAATAATATGGGCGATATCCTTGTACCGGGGAGGATTCAGTGAAGTATTCTTTATTCTCTCTATGAACAGCCTTCTTCCTCTACAGCTTCAGAAAGAACCCTCGGTGGGTTTCACCCCAGGAGGTGTACTATAATCCAATGCACCACCATGGGACCTTTATTCACACCAGAAACTTGCAGTTCAACAGAGCAGAATTTGGCCTTCTTATTTCTTGTTCTCCTTATCGTTATGTTTGTAAGGTCTACAATATTTATTGCAGTTCGTCCAGTTTATGTGTCGTTACCAAATGACTAAGGCCTTATCTCGTGTCCCCATGAGCCCCTGAGAGCCCTTTAGCAGGGTCTCTATCCTCCCAGACTCCTTTGAATTCTTCTAAGACCCTAAAGTGGCCTCATTTGCACATGTAACCGCCCAAGAGACAACACAAGTGTCATTTGCAACTGTCCAATTTGCATGTCACTCACAGTGTGTGTTTCAAGTGCCCAGGCACTGTAAGACAAGACCATTCATGGTACCGTATTTTGGGAATCTACATACACGTTTGATTTTCAAATGTTCCCTTGTCTGACCTGAATATAACCCTATTATTAGCCTCCCTTTTTTTGTGCAATTGCTCAGAAGAACGTGATTGTAGTGTTTTTAGACACTACAATCACGTCTGTAGTGATTGTGTGGGTGGCATGGCATATAGACAGACGACAACCTACTCATGTGAACCCCTAGACAGAGTCGAGGTCGGTCGGAACTTAGAGACGAGATGAGACACGAGCAGCGGGAGGCGCATCACGGGTGCATAGCGGTGCTAGGCCTATCGACGAGAGGCCATCGACGACACCATGAGAGAGGGGGCGAAGCGCATGCTTCATGAGCGCTGCTGCTGCTACGACACCTGATAAATAACAAGCAACCGTGATTGCTGTCAATTTGGAAAAGAGGGAGCCAGAGAGTGGTCGATAACGACGGCCGTTCGTGTAGAGACAGAGAGAGAGAGAGAGAGCGAGAGAGAGAGAGAGAGAGAGAGCGAGAGAGAGAGAGAGAGAGCGAGAGAGAGCGAGAGACAGAGAGAGAGAGAGGGAGAGAGAGAGACAGAGAGAGACAGAGAGAGAGAGAGGGAGAGAGAGAGGGAGAGAGAGAGAGAGAGAGAGAGCATACATAAACAAATGTGCAAGGGGCAAACTGTGTGTGTGTGTGTGTGTGCCTGTATGTGTGTGTATGTGTATGTGTGTGTGTGTGTGTGTGTGTGTGTGTGTGTGTGTGTGTGTGTAAGAGAGCGCAGGCTTGAAAGGTAATTAAATATTTGTCTGCCATGTAGGCCTACTGCAATGACTTGTGTGTATCTGTTAACGTGTTCAAACAACATTTGGTTTGAAATTAGACCCGTTTGACTTGTGCATTTACAAATGTCAAAATGCACAAAATGTATTCATATTGACATTCAAGCTCGGGTAATTACAAGTCTATGGACGTACCGTCATGGACGTCATCCTCATCGGTTAACAATAAGGACAACCGTAAAGGCTGCACCTGCACAGCACAGCAGGGGAAAAAGACAAGTTTCACTGGTAATCTTACGGCTTCTCGAATACCGAACAACACATCTAAATATCCAGAGAAGAGGGTGCACATGGAGCCAGACGGCAGGCCATCAAATATGTAGAGCGCAAAGTGCTGAGAGTCTAGACGCTTTGCCTGGCGTCCCAACCACCATGGCAGCAGCAGGAGAGGAGGAAGAAGATGATGAAGAAGAAGTGGGGCTCATGGAGGAAGAGTTGGAACTAAAAACCCACCAACGTTGGTTGTTGACCTACTTCTCTCAGATCCTCATCATGTGTGGTGAGTGATCGAACGCTGGGCGTCTCCTCTGCATCATGTGACCATCATGTCTTGTACTGTCTGGTGCAGTCTGCACACTGCACTGCCTTCTTCTTCTTTTTAACTCTATGTAAATGAGCTTGTAGCTGTGTACAGTCATGCTAGTGGTTTGCTATCTTAAGGAAGTGAGACTTTTTAGATAGCTACGTGCAGGGCCGTATAATAACACGCTACGTTCATAACTACTGAACTACAGTTTCATTTTAGCAACATGTGAGCATCACACTGATTGTTGATTAGCGTTTCTTAGTGTGTTATAGCCCACATTTGGCACGGCTGATCACTAGTCTGTGTAGGTGGGTTGGGGCCCTGTGACGTCATTCTTTAATAATAAAAATATAATAAAAATAGCAGTCATAATGATAATAGCCATAGTGACTGTTTATCAAAAATGTGTAACTTGGCGAGACCGCCTGTGACAGATTGTATTGCAAATGGCCGCTGACATGTCTTTTTTTGGGCCCTGAAGCATAGCTGGCATTCCAGGTCGCCTTAATGAAACACATGGCTGGGAAATGAATTTCCTCTATCCTTCAGTAATCACATGGGAGCCTTTCAGAAGGAGCATAGGGTGTTTTTTTCTTTGTCAACGTGTAGGAAAGGAAAGAATGAGGGAGAGATAAAGAGATTGAGAGCAATTCTATTTCATAGGGCGGGATAGGAAAGGCCTAGGCCTACTTACATGACTTTTAACACGTCATTTACAACTAAAACATATAGGTATCAATCTCTGGTTGAACTTCAATCATAATGTCTAGGCATAATGGTGTCATAACTTTCCAAATGACTTTCCTATGCTATATTACTACTACTACTACTACCACCACTACTACTACTATTACTACTACTACTACTACAACAACCACTACTACTACTACTATTACTACTACTACTACTACTACCACCACTACTACTACTACTACTACTACTACTAACCCTTACTGACCCTTAAGTTAATTAAGGCTTGGGAGTGGAAGCAACCACCACATTCACATTTATCCGTCATTCTTAATCACATATGTTTGGAATGGATGCTCCAAGTCACTCACACCACCGTTTGGTGTGGTGAGATTTGGTGCATTTAGCTCCAGTCTCCTCCTCCTCCTCCTCCTCCTCCTCCTCCAGCAGCTCACCGGCCCGCCCTCCAGCTAATCGCCCCGCCCCCTCCAGCTCATCGCCCCGCCCTCCAGAGCAGCCTCGGTCGGAGAGAGAGGCGCCGCCGCCACGGCTCCTCCTGTAGGCGACCCCGCTGCTCTAACGGGACAAGTTACGAGCTCCGAGCTCCGGGCTCCAGCGTGGATCGCGGTCGGCTCTCCGTCCGACTACTCGTTCGTTCCCATCTGTGTGAATAAACTCGATGTGCTTCAACTTTGAACCAAAGTGCGGTGAGTAAAACAATTACAGACGTTGTCAGTTTTTGGGGGGGGGGGCTAAAAGCTGAATCACCGATGGTTGAGGAACTACGGGGCAGAGATGTAGAAGAAGCCATGTCTTTAAACCTGTGAGCAGTTAGCTTACAGAAGATAACGAGAAGGAGGGTTAGGACGTGTCATTATTACACTGTTAAAACGCGTTGTTTTCCCGTCGCTGGGCGCCTGAAATGTAGCACCAAGGCTTTTCGATCGACAAGATAGGACTCATAGGACTCCTCCACATCCTTACCTTTACGCCGAGAATGTTCCTGAATGAACGAACAACAAAGTGTGGCCGTCCGGCTCCGGTGCGAGTGGTCCTCCGGTGCGAGTGGTCCTCCGGTGCGAGTGGTCCTCCGGTGCGAGTGGTCTTCCGGTGCGAGTGGTCCTCCGGTGCGAGTGGTCCTCCGGTGCGAGTGGTCCTCCGGTGCGAGTGGTTGGCTCATGGCACGTGAAGCGGTTCAAACTTTGAAAAACGTCCGTTAAGCGCGAGGGAAACGAGACGCATGTCTCCAAGGAGTAACCGACATGTTAGCTCGTTTGGACTGAAGTCTGTGGACAGTGTCTTCAATAAGTCTTCAATAAGTCTGTGGACAGTGTCTTCAATAAGTCTTCAATAAGTCTGTGGACAGTGTCTTCAATAAGTCTTCAATAAGTCTGTGGACAGTGTCTTCAATAAGTCTGTGGACAGTGTCTTCAATAAGTCTTCAATAAGTCTGTGGACAGTGTCTTCAATAAGTCTTCAATAAGTCTGTGGACAGTGTCTTCAATAAGTCTGTGGACAGTTGTCTTCAATAAGTCTGTGGACAGTTGTCTTCAATAAGTCTGTGGACAGTGTCTTCAATAAGTCTTCAATAAGTCTGTGGACAGTGTCTTCAAAAAGTCTGAGGACAGTTGTGTTCAATAAGTCTGTGGACAATGTCTTCAATAAGTCTGTGGACAGTGTCTTCAATAAGTCTTCAATAAGTCTGTGGGCAGTTGTCTTCAATAGATGGACAAGACGCTTCTCACCAACATGTTTATTTCGCCTACCCGAATATAACGTTATATCCAGAGACTATATCCAGAGACTATAGAGACTATATATCCAGGTACTCCATAACTTGTGTATTTATATCACTATACTCATGTTAATCCTTTTGTGATTTGTATTGACTGTTTGGGTATTCAGTTGTATTGCATGTAACCAGTTAGTCTATAATGATTGCTCTTGTCTCCCCTCCGTTAAGACAGAGGAGCTGTAGGTAGTAAATCCTGGCTAAGCCCTCTGTTCGGTGGACACATGGTTGTTTAAGCTGTCTGTACTACACTGCCCTCCTGAACATGCTAAGCGGAGGGAATCATTTGGTGGCTGTGTTTATCTGGATGTGCACCAGATGTAAGTTCACTATATCGCTTGTCTGACGCCGTCACCCTTTTTCAAATGCTTGATATGCGGAGACAACTTGAGCGATTTCTGGTGCTTAACCATAACGCATCTGTACCGGCTGTCAGCTTATGTCAGAAATGCTCCATCAGAGAGAGCACACACACACACACACACACACACACACAGCATGGGCCTAGATGTTTATAACCTGCATGCAGTAAGGGAACCATAACCTGGTCTTATACATTATTACACATTACACACTCTCTTCAACACTTGTAGGCAGGCGTTTAGGAGCACATCACAACACAGTGGAACAGCCTGCGTGAGTCCCCGGACACAGGCTCCCACAGCGCCCATTCTTGACTCACAATCTGCCTCCCATAATATATTCTCTCTAGTTTTGTAGACTAACTGATGTTTAATTATTCCAACACGGCGATTTGGCTGCTGCTCATGAAATATTAAAAGGGACCAGGCCCTCGGGGCCTTGATTTGATCCCCCCCCCTCAAAAAAGCGTCAAAAGCAGAGCTGGCCAGACGCTGTCTAGAATTCACACCCTCCACCCCTTATTTTCTATTCTGTCGCCCTAAAAAAAAATTGACATTTTCAAGAAATATTTTTAACTCTTGTCGAATCTTAATTTCCTTTGCCATGGCGGACAGAGATTAGGACTACATTACTTGTGCTCAAATGAGAAAAAAAAAAGGTTCATCTTCTTATTGACGATAGCATAGATGATTACACTAAACCACTGTTCCCTATACATTGCTGTAGCATTGTAATATCGAGTACCTACCTATCAGCTGCATTGATACGCATGCACTGACCACCGGGCTACTGTTGAATTGACCAGCGCATGGTGATCATGTGACATGCGAGCTTCCATCCCCAGTGGTAGTGGTAGTTAGTTAGTTTGTGTCTCTTCTTAGGGTTATTACTGAAGTGATCAGTCGGCAGGGTGGTGGGTCCCCTGCTGTTAGGAACCAGCAGGACCCCAGGGATTTCGGACGGCTGCCATGACCACTCACTGAGAGGGTCAACGCACCAGGGTAGGCTCCCTGTGGATGCATCAAGTCACTTTGTCACTTGATGCAATCTGACCAACTATCCCAGTGCAACAAGTCCTCCAACCCAAACGACAGAATAGGTTCGTCATACGTCCCAAAACGACCCACATGAGCGTTATCTGGTCCAGCGCTCCTATCGGCTGGCCCTGCGTCCACGCCACGTGACTGTCAAGTTTCGGTCTGCGACAACAAAATGGATAACGTTCCTTTTATTCTCAGTAACAAATGCAGTATTTGATGTTTGATGTTCTGTCAATAAAAACGTCGATTTTAGAGTTCTTCTTCTTCTTCTTTGGATTTCCAACAGACTAGGCGCATAGTCGCCCTCCGGTAAGCTGCCGTGTTTCTGTGGGATAACCAAGAAGTCCATTCTAAAGGTTCATTTTATACATTTTGTTTAACAAGATAATCATGACAAATGAATACTGCATTTTAAAAGATATAAAAAAAATTTAAAGGTTTAAAATATATTAAAATGACCAACATGGGGGTCGTAGCCCTACAGGAAGTAATGCAATCCTTCACTGAGAGGTCATCAGAAGATACAAAAAAAAAACATTTATGGTTGCCTAGAATGACTTAGGAGATGTCTGGTCTCTTTTTTATGAATCAGGGCATTAAACTTTACTAAAATGATACATTTGGAGGCTCTACCCCTACAGGAAGTGATGCTTTTTATAGGTCACCTAGGGGTCAAGGACACTTTGGAGTGAGCTAGAGACCTGGGGTCTCTTTTATATGAAAAAGGAGCCTAAAGGACATATAAGATTAAGATTAATTTTGTGGCTCTAGCCCAACCGGAAGTGATGCAAATCCTTAATTGGAGGTCATCAGAAGATAGAAAAAAAGAAGATTATGAAAATTAAATGCATTTTAATGCCGAAACTATATTAAAATATTGCATTTTCCACTGCATTTTCCATGTCATCCATTTTGTTTTAGCAGACAGAAACTTGACAGTCACGTGACATCTACATGGTTTCAGCGATAGCAGCATCCATAGCAACCACCATAGCAACGCTAGAAAACGTTGCATTAACTAACAAACTAAACATCATATACATTCACTGAATGAAGAATATGAAAATAAAGAGCACATTTCTCGCTAGAAATGTTATTAAAAAGGCATTTTAATGCCGAAACTATCTTAAAATATTGCATTTTCCACTGAGAATAAAAGGAACGTTGTCCATTTTGTTGTCGCAGACAGAAACCTGACAGTGACGTGGACGCAGGGCCAGCCGATAGGGGGCGCTGTTCCAAGCGCTCATATGGGTCGTTTTGGGGCACATGACCTATTCTGTCGTTTAGGTTGGAGGACGGGCTGCCATGTGTGTGTGTGTGTCTACCTGCCACGAAAGCACATGTAAAATGCATGGCCTGAAAAGCCCATCGGTGATTCAGTGTGTATTCCCTGCACAGCCCAGCAATGTGTTCATGCTGCACCCCTCCAGCGCATTTTCTGCTGCTCATCTGAGAGGAATGGGCCCTTAAATCTTTGTCACAATATTATGTTCAGCGCAGACAGTAACTCTGTATTTCACGGCACTACCACTTCCTGCAATCACTGTTGAGCTGCTTTACAGCGTGCCAGTTCGTCTCTTAAATGATGTCTGTGTAGTGGATGTCGCAGGAGCTAGAACCCTAACCCTAACCCAGGAGTTATAATATGCATTGACTATCTGTCTTGTCTGTCCAAGTTTGTCCCTTGCTCTATTAAAAGAGATCAGACCAAGGAGGGAACTGATAAGACAAAAGCACACACGTAGAACCGGACCAAACAGGAAACCCACACCAACAGGCATGCTTAAAATGCGATACAACCAAAAGTCCAAATTAAACCGTGCTCTTGAACGGTGCATGTTAATTCACCACATTTGAATGTGAGCGTAGGTTAGAATGCATAGAACACATGATCACTGATGGAGCACCCTCACCACACTCTCATAGTGGATGACTGACTGACTCATTGATGACTTCCACAACCTGTTCCCTAGCTTAGTACAGAAGCGCTGTATGTACCAGTCAGAAGCAGTGAGTGTTTCTGTGCACAGGAAGTGAGTTCATGGTGTTTGTGGGTTGTGCACTGTGTTCAGGAAGACGCTCGCCCCTAGAGGCCCTTGTAAAGTTTCCCCCCCCGATTGCATTGTTGTGGAAAGTATGACAAGCTGTGATGGGGCCAGAATGAACACAGTGCACGGTGAAGAGTATATGGAGATATTTGGGCAAATGCTTATGTTTCCTGATAGTACTAACATAAAACAATTACAATTTGCCAACTCACTGCATTTCAAAGGGCTGTTTGTCATCTGCTCAGCTCGTAGCCTGCAGCCTTTTGATACTGGTATTTTACATACGAGATATCTGCTTACTTTCTGAAGCAGGGATACTGTCCTACACTTGTTTTGGTTAATTTCTATTAGATTACAGGAACACAGCTGTTAGACTTCAAAGGTAGAATTGGCTTTTTTATTTTATTTATTTTTTTCCAGCTCTTGCCTTTCTGCAGCGTGCGATAGGTTGTGTGTGTGTGTGTGTGTGTGTGTGTGTGTGTGTCTCTGTGTCTCTTTAATGTATGTATCTCAGTGTTGTTGAGTTATGTCTGCTGCTATATAGGCCTTTTGCGAATGTGTGTGTTTGTGTCAGCCGTTGTGGTTAACTGACCGAGACGCCCCCATCACCCTACACATGGCTACACTTGCAGCTCAATTTGAGTGCAAGTTGTTTATTTCCACACTACTAATCCTGTGCATTCTATTACACAGGCCATCAGACACAAAACACGCTCTTTTTGAGTCGCAAGCGTCTTCACCTCTAGTGTTTAGAGCGTGTTGGGAGTTTTAAATTCTTAATCAGGGCTACTGGTAGCCTAGCCGACATGCTTCTGCTCTCCTCCCCTCAACGCGGGGCCAACCTCCAAAGTCTTGACATCTCAGGTCCCTGAAATATTGATGAGTGAGCAGAAGTCTAAAGGCTTCCTTTTGGGACTCCCGGATGATGCCAAAGGACTTTTAAATCTCCCCGAATGTCTGTGTCTACATCTAATCCAAGGGACTTGCTTGCTGCATTAAAACATCGCATAGATGTCCACAGTATAGTTCACCATTTTCTTTTTTAATTAGAGATTGGCATTTGAATCTTTCTTGAAAATAGAAAAAAATGGAAGATGGTTGTCATGCCCACTGCGTCAGTGCCAGCTAGGGCTTCATGTGTGCCCGTCTCTCTATAGTGGATTAGAAGCTGTAGGCTGGTCCTGTTTACCCACGCTGGGGCTGGTGGACCGGGACCAGACCATAATTAGCCAGGCAAAGGACTCAACTACAGGACAAGAGGAAGAAAAAATAAAGTGAAACGAAGTGAAAAACTGACAGACACCGAGGAGAGAGAGGGTGGAATAAAGATAGACACGTAAAACAATAGAAAATAGAACAGACAAACAGTGGAGGAAGACATTATCAAAGAAGACATGAGTGAAGGGAAAGGGGTAAAGAGTCTCAGCCCCGGATGTGGCAGGTCATGACCCTAAAGTCCAGGGCACGCTGTGGTCAAAACCCTTTCGTTTCTTTCTGTTTTTCTTTGTGGAGCTCACGGACGGCCAACCCCACCCAAGTGTGTGCAGCTCAAACTGAACTGCTGAAGCAACTGTGAGAGGTTTCCCAAACTCACTTTGTGCTCATACTTTCTAAAGTCAAAGTACACATCCTACTCGAAAGGCTCAAATGGTAATATATAATATTATATTTTTATTAGTTTTTATCAAGGTATCCAATTCATTTGGTCAAAAGTGCTTAAAGGGGAATTTAAGCACTTTTTTTAGGATGCTTCCTTCAATGTTTAGATATTTGATAACCGCGTGAGCAAAGTAATGGGGTTCCTCAGCCTGCCTCTGACCTGCCACTGTCACTTTAACGCCCCCAGCTGGGTGTGCCTCGGATCAATGCAGCACTTGAAGCACGACAATGGCCGGGCTGTTAGCGTGCTAATGTTGTGCTGAGCTAAGACTGTGTGTGTGTGTGTGTGTGTGTGTGTGTGTGAGGCAGTGCTTGGTACCGCCAAGGAGTAGGCTAACGGTGCGTTTTTTCAAAGCGTGTATATAGCACTGGTCCGGTGTGGTCCTGCTGCTGCTGTGTAATGCATTTCGGGTCAGTGAGATATTGGTCAGTGGGTCCAAGGGATAAATCTTCAACAGAGAATGAATGAATGAATTAATGCAGTTTTAAGATTGCTTGGCCCGTGGGTGAAGGTTTCATACGCATATCTGCTGCTTATGCATTTGTTTAAATGGTGCTTATGTGATGAGCTCGTTGCGTCTTGTGTGTTTTTAATATAATTATTGTCTGTCTTAAACCAGCTGACAATAGTCAAGTGCGACTATTGTAGTTAAAATGACTGAAATGTTCACATGACAGGTTTTTTTCTTTCTCGTCTTTAACGGCGTCTACCCCTGCCCTCCTTACGTCACAACAACAGGGGAGAGAATGGCCCAGAATCCACCTGACCCGAGCGCTTTTAAATCAAGGCTTTGCCCGAGAAACTAAATTCACTTCCCAGCGGCAACTAGGACAAGTCATCTATAGACGGGAAATACAACGTTGCTTCAAGAGGATGGCAAAGGGAGAGATGGGGGAGAGGGGGGGGGGAGACGAGAGGCATGACTTTGGCTGTGTGGATTGCTTAACGAGTGGCGCAGAGCTACAAAAGGTCACTCTCGGACGATAAGAAATATACGAGATATGTGGACCGTCGGATGGGGTGGATTTGAATGGCAAAATGGTAATCGTCAAATAACCATCTTGTTTCTCTATGGCCGTAGTTTTATGTCTGTGGGCTTATGGCAGCTCCTCTGTACTGCGAGGCCAGACTGTGTTTTGGTGTTATTAGACTAGATTTCTTCTTCACTTTTAGTATATTTAAATCTATGCAGGCATATTGTTTATATTGACATTGTTTATCTACATTTAACGATGTCTTCTTATCGTTCACTTCAAACTGTTAGTTAGGCTACCACATCACTACAAATCCTAACTCCATCCTATTCTCTTCTAACTAATTATACGATATCTATTCATATCTAATTATTGTATTAGACGAGTAAGGAGCAAGTCGAGAATTTTTTTTTTATGATCGACCAATTCAGCGGCCATAAAATTCATCAGATGGAGTATGAAGCCATCGATATGGTTTTGACGGTGTAATGAAAGGGTTTGAGCGAGGCTACATGGCCTGTGATCTGTTTACACACAGCACCAGCTGCTCATTCTGCTCCTCCTCCGATGAGAGCTCCATCCTTTATCTCGGAGAGGACGCCACTGATATGTAAAAGAGGAGCAGGAGAGAGAGACGGCGAAGGGCCAAACATCAAAAATATTGATTTGATTCTGTGAGCATCAAACATCAAATGTTCTTTGTAGCTGAATGAAGTGTGTGTGTGTGTGTGTGTGTGTGTGTTTTGTGTGTTTTTGTGTGTGTGTGTGTGTGTGTGTGTGCACACGTGTGTGTGCACACGTGTGCGCACGTGTGACCTGTGAAGTCTCAAATTGACTTAAACTGACATAAGCAGGGGTCATGTCGTTAGGTTGTCAGGGGTCAGATGTTAGCACAATTTCCTGTGCTAATGGCCACAACCTGTGCCTGTTCAACCCGTTTGGCTACCAAACGCACTGTTTCCTAAACTTCACGTCAAAGAACCCTTCAGAGTTTGGGTGCTTGTGCTTGGGTAAGAATAGTCCTAGAATTTAAAACAGTTTTTTTTCCCATGGCTGATGTATAATAAATCACATCTTCATCACATTTAAAATGATTAATAACACTTAAGGTAAAGGGCGGTTGAATTCAGGCGTGAGCGTTTCTTTTTGCAGACATCCCAAATCAAACGGTCAGGTCATGCTGCAAGGCCTTTCCCCAGCTGAAGAGTATCTTTTTTGGAGCGAAACAGATGTTTTGGGGGGAAAACATGACAGGCAAATAAATTGTTACGATGGATCCAGCCGATGAAAGCAAAAGGACGGCTCAGTGATTTATGACCATGTATTTATGTATTTTTGGACAGTAAAGTCAGCGCTAGGCTGAAGGTAAAGCTGTGGCGGTATTTGCTGACAGACTCAGAAAAGCATGGAACATGCAATAAAACGGGAAACATGCTTTAAAGTAAGATGCGCATATCTCACACCGTCGAACCCTTGAGAGGATCTTGTATTCAGTCAGATACTAGTTTGATTAGTGCACTGGTTCTAAGTGTGTGGAGACAGAAATGAGAGGGGTTCTGGGTTGCAACTAGTGGTCTGAATCCCAGGGCCCACAGGTTCTGAGGCCCCAGCGGCAGCCAGGATGTTTGTGAATGGTCGCAGAGGCCCCAAATTCACATGCAGGCATGCGTGTTTGCAGTGTAAAAACACACACACACACACACACACACACACACTCGTATAACATGGTGCAAACCTTTGGTGTGTACGATACAACCGTTATGTTAAGCTTACATAAGAACTAACCTGTTACTTTAGTATCTATTGTATCACCATTCAATGATATGATTCACTTTTTATGCATTCAGAATGCAGCGCTTGCATACAAAGCTCTTTTAGTTACAAAGACTGCAGCTGGGTTGCCCATGGACATGAAGAGAAGAATACCATGACACACACACACACACACACTGTCTCTGACCGACACTGGGCCATTGTGTGTGACACTGCTGCTACTGTGTCTGTCTGGGCACACGCCTCTTCCATGCTAAATGTCGCACACTGTTACAGACATTATTATTATTATTATTATTGTAATGAAGAGCTTTGTGTGTGGATGTGAATGTGTGTATTGTCGACTTGTGCATGTGTTCCTATCCTGGTAGCGTGTGTGGCGGCGGTAGTGTGGACTGATAGTAATGTGTCCTTCTCGTCCGCAGGGGGTCTTGATCACTCTTGATTCACTGTATAATGAGGCGCATTTGTGTTGCCTGTGCGTGCGCTCCCAACTCAAAGACTGATAACACTACACACTTGTTGCCTCATTATTGGTTATGAGGATGAGGAAGGAGGGAGGGAGGGGGGGGGGGGGGTGGTGGTGAGAGCATTTATATTTCATCTGCCAACATACGCTGCTAACGTGTCTTGCTGGTGGCCTGTTTGTCTGGGCAGCTAAAGCGCTGCCCAGTGCTACAGGCAGGGGTCCAACAGCCGTCAACCCTGGAACACACCACCCACCAGGCCACGCACACACAGACACACACACACACACACACACACACAGTCTCTCTCTCGCACACCGTGGTTCCTGTTGTGTGCAGCAAGACTGTATCCGTAGAGACCTGGTGATTGATGGGGTCCTAACCTCAGTAGGTGGGATTGTATTATTTTGGCAACTCCCTCCAACTGGCCAGTTAGGGGAAGTTAAACAAAATGAAAAACACATGGCTTTGTCCTGGTCTGTAACTCCACATGTTAATCAACATCATATGGCCAGAGAAAATATTCGGTGCTGTGCAATTTTATGGCATTTTCTTTTATAGCAACCATAGACCATAGAATTTACAATATAACTGGCTGACAAAGAGGGCAATTCTGAATGGGAGAGTTGTGTACCTTAATAAACACCAGGAGAAGAGTTATCCTTTGCCCTATATCCAGTGTGCGATTGGGGGCTCCCCCGGGTGCTCCGGTGTTATGCTGAAGTCTCACAGACTCAACCAGCGGCGGCTCCTGAGCTGGCCACTTGGTGCTGCGAGGGAGTGGATTTATGCAAGCACGCATTGGGTGTGAGTTCGAACATTTTTGCCACCGTTACTAAAGTAAGGTGAGGAAAACAGGTGTAAAATCCTGTTTCCTACGTCTCCGCCAATCAGTTTGTGAACGTTCTACTCTGCTCCGAACTCGAAGTCTTTGGTGACTTCACGACGAAGGAACACGCACATGGGAGAAGTTTGCCTTCAGAAAGGCCTTCTGCCAGAAATCCTAAACCTAACCAAGTAGTTGTGTTGCCTAAACCTAACCAAGTAGTTGTGTTGCCTAACCCTAACCAAACTGCGACTGAAAACTGAAAATAATAAGTAATTAAATAACACGGGACACGAACCCCCGTCTTCTGGGTGAAAGTCCGGTGTTTGACTCACCCACCAGGACTTCCCCCTATATGTATTCTGTCGCCCATTATCACCTGACCTCCTAAAGGCTTTCTGGCAGAAATCCCCATAGGCAAGGGGCACCTGCCGTGAGGTGGATGTGTGGCGTCCCAGAGAGGGTTAAGCTTCTCCGACATTTATATGTTTTCTAAACATTTGGATTGCGGACCATTTGCAACAGCGCCACCCATGGAACCAGAAACAACCGGGTATTGAATGGCAATATAAGAGGAAACACCACAACAATATTTCTCTGTAGCCTATTCATATTTGTGAATACATGTTTTGCAATTTGAATAATGAATACTGGACATAGTAAGCTTTTAAAAGACATTTTTAGTGACATTTGCAAGTGACCCCCAGAGACCCCCCAACAGTTTGCTGTGTATTTCGCACCCTGCCTATATGAATACCTAATATTCTCTCTATTGTCCTCAATGTATTTTCTTAGTTTTCCTTGTGTTCTTTGTACACTTGTCCTCTTTTAATTAAATACAAGGCAGTAAGCTCAGAATGGGATCCTCCTCCCCAGTAATGGCCTGGTAATTAGGAGCAGTTAGATGAGAGAAGGATTCACAATTCAAAGAGCCATTGTTGTTTTTATTGGTCAGCCGCAAGACCATCTTTTGAGTTTCGGCTCCATTAACTTTATTGTATCCTTCTTGTATACTCGGACGAAACCCGCAGTGGTGTACGGCTTCTGCTGGCACCCGGGGTTACAAAGAACAATCTGAACTGGAGCAGCTGGCGTTCATATTCATTTGAATATTCAAATGCACATAATTAGACTGCTGAACTTGACTTTGTACTTTAATGAATGGATTTTTGTTCTCGTCTGAACCAGCCAATTCATAAACTATGAATTCTTGGGATTGAGCGAGTCGATCAATGCGTTAAGCCTTCGTTATGCCTGGGGTGCAATTAACCTTCATGGATTGCATTTTTATTTCAGAGCCATGGAAAGTATGACCTAGCATTTATGTTGCACAGTAAAGGCATCGATAATAAGTATGAGTGTGTGTCAGAGTGAAACCTTACACTGACAATGACTTTGAATGAATTATTTTCAATTATGTATTGAACACATGTTCTTCCAATCCATGCCCTTGTAAAAGGGTGATGCATGTGTCCTTTCAACCAGTGACAGCTTCACTTATTTTGCTAATGCTTTCTAATATTTACAGATGTTTTTATATAGGTCTACGCCTTGTGCATTTGCATCTTGCGTGTGGACTAACTGTGCAACACATATTTGGTGGTCATATTATTATTCACGGTTCCGTGAGGTTCTTTCTACACAGTGTATCCACAACGTGGAAAACTGCTGAAAAAGAGAACTAACCGTTGCACTTTTCAAGCCTTCACACGATGATAAAATACAAAGAGGCAGCAAATGCTGACTTTTGCACAAGCTATAGGCCGTGTGTGTGTGTGAGTGTGTGTGTGCGTGTGCGTGTGTGTGCGTGCAGAAAATAAGTGAGTTTTTATTGAACATGGCATCAGAAATGAGCATTATTGTGTTCTTATTCAGTATTCTGGGCCAAATGCACTCCTTTAATGCAGTCCTTTCATGTTTATCTGCAAATTAATTACAAATACATATTTGGATATAATTATGAATGAGCAAAATACAACAAAAGCAGATTAAAAGGATTCAAGACAAGATTTGTGTCATCAAAGCTTGCCAGAGTGGAAGTGTGTCGCTCCTGTCATGAATATGCGATGGATAGGCGATCATTACCGGATGTATGTGGTGGAGATTGAGCCAGGCTGCACTGGAAACACCCACCGCACACCAGGACGGTTGGCGTCTGCCGTTAGCAGACGTAACGTAGTTAGTACTGATTGTTTACCTCCCTCTGACGGAACGGTTGTCGAAAAGCATTTCTCCACAGCTTTGTGCAAAGCCTTTCATTCACACTCGCTACCCGATAGCTGCCTCAGAAGCACAGTTCAAGCGGAAGACATTCAGGGGAAAATGCGGGGAATGTGGATGTCTGAAAACGTTCCCTATATTCATTATCTGAGACATGAAGCGGGGATATGCTGATGAGGATGTCTGGTGTGTTTTGGTGCGAGAACGCCTTGCCAATAGTATGTGTATTTGCCGGAGATATTGGCAAATGCATGCAGAGATACTCGGCATACGTTATTGATCATCGATGGCATCTGGGCATTGAGAATATGTCCGCTGAATCCAATGGACACAGATGGTCGTAGGCCTGCATGTATAGAAACGTGTTTTAAAGTACAAACAATGAGCCGTCATTATTGTGTCATTAAACATTGTGTCTTCAAACATAACCCAAACGTTTATTTAAAATCCTCTTAACACACATACTAATGCTACTTACCTTTCTCTTTAAACGATGGTGATGTATTAAATTAATGAGCCATCTTTATTATTTACTTTCATTAACGTGATGTCACGCAGAACAACCCCACATAGTAACTGGTCCACACACACACACACACACACACACACACGAGAGACGGATGCCTTTTCAGCCTGTTGCTGGCTAAATGAGCTCCAGCGTGAATAACTACTCCGCTAATTAAGGTTGCTTGATTGACAGCATTTGATTGAAGTACAACACACGCTGTGTGTCGTGTTCTTCATAGCACAGCGGTGAGCGACTACAGGAACCAGATATGAGCCCCCTGCTTCAGAACGACGTGCCCCCAGTTTGGCACATTTGATGGATGGCTTGGATGTACACACATTGCTTACACAGATTTGCTTGCACAGTGTTCACACACAACCTTAATTAATGGGCCTTGCCCTTGCATGGCGGACGCTGAATGGGCTTCACACACACTGGCACCCAGTGCAGGCTGTGCCTTACGTTGAGTGCAAAACTGACAGAGCAGACAAATAAGGGGTGTTGCATGCTGGGCTAGGATGACTAATGGTGCTGTTGGTAGTGCTCAATGTATTCACGCCACCGTGAGAAAACTCCTTTTCTACATCTGGGTTATTCAGTAGCACTATTATGCTGACGGTTAACTTGAATGTGATCCATAATCTGCTGCCGGCGTTATCTTTGTTGGTATGATGCAACATTCAGACGAGAGACATCCAAACTCTTATCAGTGTCACCATGCATCGTGTGTGCCCTTAACGCTATATATAATGTGGCTTTTGAGAACATTATCCTGTGTGATACATTGCGGTGTATATATCATATAGCAATCAACCTCATCATGGAGGTGCAGAGGAACCTACCATTGTTTCCCACGAATACCACTCATAGGGCTGTATGGTGCTGACTATACAGCCCTATATTTTACTCATGAACACACTGTCACAATGAAAATTGCCATGTAGATTTGACTGCTTGCTGTCTCTACCAATGAGCTGACAGTGGGTGCTGATAAGACTTGATAAAGCCAGAGTCTCTCTCTCTTTCTTTCTCTTTCTCTATCTCTTTCTGTGTGTGTGTTAGTGATCACATTTAGTGGAGAATAATATCTGGCCTCTGACCAATCCATGCTGTTCTGTGGACCACAGACGGGTTCTGGTTAAATAACAGAAGTTACAGGGCAG
>OOFB01030654.1:49311-63869 GCA_900323305.1 Trachyrincus murrayi
TGTGTGTGTGCGTGTGGGTTGTTGCTGCTCTCGACATGAATTATGGGTCAGCTCCATTCCGGTTTGTCAACACAGAACACCATTATAAAAATACATTTAGTGTCGCTATCATAAATTGTCCAAGCGTCTGCGCTGGCCGATGTAAATAATACAGACCCATTTACATCTGAACCGTGACTCCGTGATTCCTAGGGAGAAATATCAAAATATTCAGGGATACAGTCAAAGTAATTTTAAGCCGTAAACGAATAATGATGTGTCATATAGTGTTATTGTCGTTATTATGTTTCCAGAAGGTTCTATATTGAAACCAGAGTCCAGATCGGCCTCCACATGGAAGCTGGACTTCTGTTGGATTGTGGTGTGATCATGAGACATTCGTTTAGCTGAGCCCTAAAGTGGAAAAATAAAACCACAAATCCTACATAGTCAAGTCAATGTGTGAAATGAAATCAATAATGCGTATCATTTAATTGTATTGAAATAGTAGCATTTAATTTGCATGAGATTTTGTTGAGTCAACAAAATCTCATGCAAATGAAAACGTAGTTTTTAGCCCACGTTCCAGGAACATTTGGTCAGTGCTCCCTTATCTCTGTGTCTGTCAGGCTTCATCATGGAGCAGACCAGCGCTGTGTGCATGCTCTGCTCCTGAGGACACAAGCCCCCAGCTCTGACTGACAGTCTCACCGCTCTGTCTGCGTGTGCTTGATTGACAGGCATCACCCAGGAGATGATAAACGAAACACGGGCGTCAACAGAGAGGAGGATGCTGGGAGATATCCAGGAGTTGATCAGACGAGGAGAGGAGGTCAACCAACAGGACTCACAGGGAGCTACACTGGTATGGTTATCATCATCATAATAATAATCATAATTATATATAAATATATATATATATATATATATATATTAAATCCTCCATATTTTCAGGTATTTTAGGTTACAGACATAAACAAAAACACAACTGGTAACTGACATACATATACATAACAGAAAATGATATAAAGCAACTGTCATGTGGTGATTCAACAGCAACTTGCATACAAAATAACAGCAATACAACAATAACAACTATATACGGTACGCAACTATAATAAAAATATACTCAATAATATAAATAAATAACAATATAATATAGTAAACGTTTTAATGTAATCATATAATTATAATGGAATAATATTATACAATTACATCATGTCCCAGAGTTGAAAATAGCAAGGTAGCAGGGTGTGTCTTCATATGGATGGCTGTGTGTGTGTGTGTGTGTGTGTGTGTGTGTGTGTCTGTGTCTGTGTCTGTGTCTGTGGGTGTGTGTGTGTGTGTGTGTGTGTGTGTGTGTGTGTGTGTGTGTGTGTGTGTGTGTGTGTGTGTGTGTGTGCGTGTGCGCGTGTGTGTGTGTGTGTGGAGGGGATTATAACATCAAACCTACCTATGAATCACTCACGGTTAATTAAAATAAATCATTAAAAAAAACCTGCCAACTAAATGAATAGAGACAAACAACCCGTGTGATGAATGAGAAGTGGATGAGGACAGAGACAGAGAATAACATAGTGGACAGAAATAGCTCTGTTGAGCTAGACTGCTCATCTGCTGGCTTCATGGAGTCTGTTCATCTTGACTGGACCATTACGGGTCAGAGTAGATCAGTCTCTTCCTAAAGTAGATGTGCACTAAAGAGTAGATCAGTCTATTCTTAAAATAGATGTGCACTAAAAACAATTACTTAGTAGAATTAACGTTATACTAAGTAGAATGTTAATCTCTGCGTTTTGTTGACTGGAAAGGAGTATTTAGTCAAATGTAGATGCTGGCTATAAATGTTTTACCTGGTTGGGAGTGTGGGTTGCTATTAAATGAGAGAATATTTGGCTATATTATTTGTCAGACAAACCATGTCACAGGCTGTAAATGTACCTATGAAGAAAGCTCATTTAGCATTATGATGGATTGTGCAGTGATGTGAGTGACTGACTAGATGTTCACCTGGACACCAGTATCCTCTACCTCTACGGTGTATTTGTTAGCTAATGCCAGACATCACTGTGACAGCGACAGGACACCTGAAGAAGATCGCAGGTCAAAAGGTTATTGTTACCCGTCACATTCCCGTCAAATATAAAGGTGGGAAGTGTTAGTGCAGTATTGTAGGATATAAATGGTTGTTCTATATTGACACACCGGCTTTCTTTAAACAGCTGGTTGATATTTATTAATATAAAGGGCTAGCTTAATTAACAAGGGTTTATAGGTCACAGGGAGTGGTCATACTGTGAAATACTCCCATTTTAATTCTACTCAAACATCCTTATTCAAAGTAAAAGTAGACTTATGTAGACTTATTCCATCCTTAATGCATGAACTAAAAAGTGTATGATTCAGTTCTTAAGCTTGAGTAAGGTTAGGTAAAATATCTAGTGGGGTAAATACAGACAGTCCCCTAAAATAATAAAAACAAATACTAAAAGAAAATACAACCAGTACACGAACAGTAAATACGAACACTACTCCACTACTGTTTCAGTATTAGACCAAAGATTATCTTTCAAACTCAAAAGGAATTCACTTCAGTCTACACACGCACGTACACACACACACACACACACACACACACACACACACACACACTCACACACACACTTCTCTTCTATTTCAGATTATGTGTGGGTTTTAGTGATTTTCAGAGGAATGTAAGTAACATCGCCCCGGGTCATTAAAACAGAACTTAGAATAATAAAGTAAAGAGAAAGTTGTACGACAACAGAAGCTGAAGGGGGAGAAAATGTCAGAATGCGTATTGTGTAGAACCTGCGACCGCCCTCCTCCCTACCCCTAAAACCCACTAACCCTAACCCTAACCCTAACCCTAACACTAGGCCATCCCCAGCACGGCCTTCCAGGCGGGGTTGGATCCTAACACTACCACGCTCCCTAGCAGACACTTCAAAGATTCATCCTTATCAAAGCTGCTCTCGTCGTAGACGTCTTCAGATGTTTCATGTTCATTTGAGGTTGGATAAGGAGTCGTGTTTGGAGGGGAAACATAATGTTGAAATATGGAGATGATGGGGGGGGAACCTTCTGGAAGCCGTGGTTGTAGATACATATGCTTTGGCTTACAATACTGTAAGCCAACTGATGGCTGCGAAGATTTGAAGCTACTAAAGTTTATTAAGGATTTGCACTTTGTTGTTTTTTGGATTATCTTTTTTTAACTGGCTGGCCAAAAATGACTGAGTTAATTCATCTCGGCCTCATCACGTCTCCCATTCGTCTTTAAGAGACCATCGTAGTTACGTCTTGTTTCCTGTTTCGTTATGGAGATATTATTCTACCGAAGAGAAACTAATGTGCACGAGTGGATGAATCTTTCAGACGGGGGTTTTAATACGTGTATTTCTACAGTGGCCAGTCCACAGGGTGTTGATTTGAAACATTTACAGAAACTTTTTTACGGTTTACTACTGCTGGTCACGTTTGGCCGCTGCAAGAGAGATGTTACCAATAACATAATCAATTCAAAGTAATAATCCACACACATCATCCAATGTTTCATAGGCATTGGAGTTTCATAATGCGTTGTTGTGGATGTGTATGTTGGTCATGGAGCGCCTGGGTTTTCATTACTGAGACTCCAGTGTCCTACGCTGTACATCCCTGCGTGTATGTGTAAGACAGAATCGATTGCCTTGCTGCGCAGAGAGGAATTTAAAGTTGTTAAGCCAATAGTGCCATAAGATGATGACGGAGGACTATGCATTTCATTTCAGGTTGAGATTGACTCGGTCCGACCGGGCACATATTTAATAGGGTCGATGGGAAAGTTTTTTTTTTTAACATTGCATTGAGATTGCCATCAAATGACCTTGCTGCACCAATGGCCAAAGTCCACTATTGTCAGCCCTGGTTAATCTATTCTGCTCTTCCAATGTGACACGGTGTGCATGTGTGGGTCAGCGTGCCGCGGTTATTGGCTGTATATTAAAACAGTACAAAGTGGTAAATCTGTCAGAGTTGACAGAATCTGAAATCTATGAAATGTGCATCACAGCAAAAAAATATGATTCTGCTGCCAATAAATGTTTGTGACAATACATTTCATTGACCTTTTTTTTGCTTGTGTTTCCAATCCAGCACTTTGAATTGGTCACATTAACTCGTACCTGTCTTGTTGATCAGAGTGCCTGTCAATCAAGTTTAGTACGTTTGAGCAAACAGAGCGAAATCCGATCAGAACAAACTTTTAGAAAGATGTCTACCAATACCACTAATGACAACAAAATGCATACCCAGCAGATGTTCAGCAGTCTAGCATGAAAGTGAATTTTTTTAAAGGATGCCCATCAAAATATGGCACGCAAGTAGAAAATCTGTTTAGCTGAAATAGTATGGTTGGTTAGCACCGATGCTACATACGCCCATCACTACACCTGACACCACAGGCGCTCAGCAAAACACAGACGGACTTTCATTTCAGATTAAACTTCTAGCATGCCAAGCCTCTCGACCGTTCTCATCCCCTATTAGCTCCACATCGCGGCGGCTAACGGCTACGTCCAGGCGGCTGAGCTCCTTCTGGAGGGGGGCGGCCGCATGGACCTGAAGGACAGCGACGGCTGGCAGCCGCTCCATGCTGCCTCCTGCTGGGGACAGGTGAGCCTCGCGCATCACACACCCACACACACACACACACCCACACACACAGGAAAAGATGTACCACAGACTCCGTGGTACGCAGGTGGAAACATAGCCACAGCACAGGGTGCGAGTAGCACTTCCTCAGCATATGCAGTTTCACATGTGCATGCTAGATTCTCTCGTATTTTGAGACGTGGAAAAAAACGAGTCGAGAAATGTGAGAGACACACGGGCGAACAACACGGCGAGGTCACAAAGCTGTTATTTATTCCCCCCCCCGATTTCGCATTTCAGATGCTCGTGGCGGAGCTGTTGGTTTCTCATGGCGCCAGCCTCAACGCCAAGACCTCCCTGGAAGAAACCCCTATCGGTACGTCCCCGTCCCCCCCCACACACATGGAACACCCTCCCCTCAAGACGAGTCTTTGTACCTCTGATGCCCCCCCTGCACATGGGTCTAAGGGCTCTTCTGATGAAACATGTAGAAGGCCATTACAGGGTAGCAGCAATGAGTTCATCATGTATTAAAATGGCCTCCTGGTCCACAGCATCAGCGTCATATTTTTATACTACCTTTTTCAATATAGAATACTTATATCTATTTATATTTATTCTGTCAATCGACAGAATAAATTCTGTCAAAAAACAGTAAAATTGCATAGTTCATGGGGCGTTCATGTTCTTTGAGTAGTAAAGTATGTGGCGTCTTATTTGCCTGATGTGTCGTGAATACACAACACAACCCGTTGGTAATACAATCCTGCAGCATTGACATAAACGTGAGCGATGGACTGAATATTAGCGATGGAACTTTTTTTAAAACCTGGTCTGTTAATCTGATAATCTGTTCACAATCATCTGTTAATTTTAATTTCCCAGAGTGGTTTTTGCTTGAAGCATTTCCAGGAAGCAACCTGACTTGCAAGCATAGAGACACAGACACACACACACACACACACACACACACACATTTGGGGCATAATGTGAGTGACGTCAACAGCCCCTGTGTGTGTGTGTGTGTGTGTGTGTGTTGTGTGTGTGTGTGTGTGTGTGTTTGATCCTGTTTTAGATCTGTGCGAGGACGAAGAGTTCAGAGCCATCCTGTTGGACCTCAAACACAAACATGACATCATCATGAAGTCTCAGCTCAAGCATAAGACCTCCCTGTGCAGGCGGACGTCCAGCGCAGGCAGCCGCGGGTATGTACTGCCCCCTGGTGGCGGGGAGCTGTCCCTGCAGGGGTTTTCTTTGTGAATATGTGAATGATGTGTATGTATTGCTTGTTTGTTATTTAATGATATGATATTGATTATATGTCATTGGCTTTTGGATGAAAGTACATACCTAGTAGATGGAGTACTTCCACTGTGGTGCTTAAGGAACAATAGGTAGAATAGACTATTAGAATGTGGATTTGATCCAGCAATCCTACTATGTTATAGCAGGACTTCTGGGGGGACACGGCACAGAGACCAGAACCTGAAAGGGGCGGGGTTACGCCTTGTTTCCTGTTTCCTTACGGAGATATTATTCTACCGAGGAGAAACTAAGTTGCACGAGTGGATGAAGGTTTCAGACGGGGATTTTAATGAGTGTATTTCTACAGTGGCCAGTCCACACGGTGTTTTTAAACATTTACAGAAGCTTTTTTTTACGGTTTACTACTGCTGGCCGTGTTTGGCCGCTGTTAATAGCCAATTACGCGTTTACAGATCCCCGCCTCCAGCAATATGATTGGTTGGAACAAATATGAAGCGAAAGAAAGTGAGACTTCTAAAGTCTGATTTGTGAGACTAGTTGCCAGACACGCAAATAATATTATATAATATTATTATATAATAATATAAATGTTGCATAAATGTTGGAAAATGTCTCCTGAATCCTTATCTTACAGTGGCTATAATATATATATAATATATCTATATATTATATCTATATATCTATAATATATCTATATATATATCTATAGTTAAACATGCAGACTGAATGAAGAGGCTAGCTGGAGCCTGTGTTCACGTCCCTGCACACTCTGCTGTCCCCAGGAAAGTGGTGCGTCGGGCCAGCCTGTCGGACAGACACAACCTCTGCCGCAAGGAGTACGAGACGGAGGCCATCGTCTGGAGGGGCGGGCGCGAGGGGGCCGGGGCGGAGCAGAAGGAGAAGGAGTCCGACCAGGAGAACAGCCAGGTGGTTCATGTCAGTGCCTTCGTGTCACTCTTTAATACATCGTTTTGTCAATAGTGATGAGGAGGAGTGATTGTTTTGCAATCACTCCAGCTTTGGCAGTATAATTGTCTGTTGTGCATGATTAATTTCACACTAGCCATGCTTAAATACTTAATAAATTGGCTTGGATTTACCTCGCGCCTATTTGTTGAGTTTGCGAACTTGGGCAGTGAAGTATTGATTGAGAGGCCTGCCGGAGAGAAGTATTTAATGAGTTTTAATAATCGATGGTTCTTATTGATGTTGTGCTATAGGTGAAGCCGGGAGCAGATGTAGCAGACTCAGACGCGCCCAAGTTAACGACCATCGTTAAAGATGGCAGCAGCAAACAGAACGGCCTCGTCTCCACGGCGACGTCCTCGCCTCCGCAGCCGCCATCCAATGGCAGCGCTCCGTCCGCCGACAAGGGCCCGGTCGTCACCGAGCAACCGACCAGTGAGGAGTCCTGGCCCAGGGAGCGAGCCCAGACCCTCTCCGAGCTGAAGAAGCAGAGGGCCGCGGCCAAGCTGCTGAACCACCCCTTGCTCAACGGTCACCTGGGCAACGGTTCCTTGGACTCCTTCGCCGATGCCAAGTCGAGCTGCTCGGAGGACTCCCGCATGCCGCTGGTCTCCTCCAATGGCAGTGCGGTTTACTACACGCCGGCCAGCGGGGACCCGCCCATCCTGCGGTTCAAACAGCCAATAGAAGAGGAGCGGCCGAGGACGCACACCTGCTGCTGTGTGTCGTAGCGTGGTGACAGGAGGGAGGTGACTGAGAGAGGGAGCGAGGGGGACGGCGAGGTCACCTAAAAAGACAGAGAACGGCCGTTTCTATGTTGCCATGGAAGCAGATGAAGTTGTTTTCAAACTTGGCTCCTGAACCCAGTTGTATTTCTTTTTTTGTATTATTGTGCTTCGCCGGCAAATCCTCGCCATCCTTGTTTGATCTGGAAATCCCTCCCACTATCCTGTGGCATTGCTGTTTGTTTGACAAGAGGAACAAAGAGAGGAAAAGACAGGATGTGGCTAATTCCTGTTTTTACGCACGTCGTGCCTCCCTTCCATTTGAAGTTACTGCCAGTGAAGATGGGGGAACTACCGGTTACCGTGGAGATGGGGGAACTACCGGTTACCGTGGAGCGTGTTAGTGAAGATGGGGGAACTACCGGTTACCGGGGAGCGTGTTAGTGAGGATGGGGGAACTACCGGTTACCGCGGAGCGTGTTAGTGAGGATGGGGGAACTACCGGTTACCGTGGAGCGTGACGGTTACCGGGGAGCGTGTTAGTGAAGATGGGGGAACTACCGGTTACCGGGGAGCGTGTTAGTGAGGATGGGGGAACTACCGGTTACTGTGGAGCGTGTCAGTGAAGATGGGGGAACTACCGGTTACCGTGGAGCGTGTCAGTGAAGATGGGGGAACTACCGGTTACCGTGGAGCGTGTTAGTGAGGATGGGGGAACTACCGGTTACCGGGGAGCGTGTTAGTGAGGATGGGGGAACTACCGGTTACCGGGGAGCGTGTCAGTGAGGATGGGGGAACTACCGGTTACCGGGGAGCGTGTTAGTGAGGATGGGGGAACTACCGGTTACCGTGGAGCGTGACGATTACCGGGGAGCGTGTTAGTGAGGATGGGGGAACTACCGGTTACCGGGGAGCGTGTTAGTGAGGATGGGGGAACTACCGGTTACCGTGGAGTGTGACGGTTACCGGGGAGCGTGTCAGTGAAGATGGGGGAACTACCGGTTACCGTGGAGCGTGTCAGTGAAGATGGGGGAACTACCGGTTACCGGGGAGCGTGTTAGTGAGGATGGGGGAACTATCGGGTTACCGGGGAGCGTGTCAGTGAGGATGGGGGAACTATCGGTTACCGTGGAGCGTGTCAGTGAAGCCGCCATGCATTCAAGGAAAGGCTGGAAAGGGCAAAGCGCTCGTCTCAGTAGTGCTATGTTGTACTCCGCCGTCGTTTCATTGACAAGTGCAGACCTTTTGTTCCTCCAAACACAGTGACTTCTCCAAAGTGTCTGACAGACCGGAGGAAGGGGACCCGTCCACCGGGGTTCCACTACAACAGCGGGGGAACTAGAGCGGCCTCGTCTCGAAAGTCTGCAATCGGCTTTTTCGATCAAAAAAATCAGGAGAAAAATGAAATACATTTTGTAGCGTAGGTTCCCCTGAAGGAGCCGACATTCTCCCAATAAAGAACACAACAACAAGCGGGTCACCCTGCAAACTGAAGCTGTGTTATCTTCATCGTTTCCATGGCGTTTCACCGCCGCTTCAATTCATTTGGTTATTGTTATGGTTCCCATGGGCAGAATTACAATATCATTACACACTTATTCCTCTCATGTTTCAGGCCGTGTCTCCCCTTATCTGCTCCTAGTATACTCCGAGGTGGTGGTAGACCGGTGATAATACCTCCCACGGTAGAGCACTGCGGGCCGTCGGTGTGGAAGGGAGCGAATGCCGTGTATATCTGGAACTAGGACGTACACTCGCACAACAGACAGAGAGTACAGTACTGCACTAGTGTTTAACTGTACATGTGTGTGTTATTATTGTATGTTTTAATATATATTTCACCACACACTGTTGCTCTATATCTCACCCAGACTGACCGAGGGCCGATGTTGTTATACCGTACACAAACGTGGTTGTGCTTGACCGGTCAAGGTCAGTAGACACGTTTGTTTGAATAATACTGTACAGTTTTTCGTTGTCTTATTTATGAAAAGTAACGGGATTGTATATAGAAAAAAGCAGAAGTGAGTGCCATGGTTTGTAAAGCTGAGTGTATTTATTATTTGGATGATGCACAGAGTGAATGCGATATCGGGGTGGTGGTTCGCAGAGGACAAGCACCTTCTGTAAAGGAAATTCAGTTGTGAATAACTGACCAATGGGGTGCCTGTTGCTATGTAGACTAGGAGGTTCCATGCACACAGTGTCAGGCCCGCCTGCTGAGGATGGATCCCAGATCTAGTTGTGTTATATCAGGTTTTTTTAATACAGAAATATAACAGATCGTCACGTGTGGCCCTTCCTTTTCCACTCACTGTCCTCCCCTGTTGGTATGAAGACTATACTGTAAGTATGACGTTACTGTTCCCCTCATGCATGTACGTATGATCACGTGTGTTGTCTCCAGCCTGCAGGAGGTCAGTTATCCAAACCCTAACCCTAACCCTAACCTGAGCTTAACTGAACACCTTTGGTTTTTTTGGTTTACGTTCCCAAATGTGTGCCAAAGAGTCTCTTAGGATTAAAATGAGTCAAACATAAATGTGTGGAGCATTTAAAAAGTATGGGGTAAAAGGCTTTTACCGAATCACCTTTCTGTCAAACGTAGGAGTCGTCGTTCCTCTTCTGATGGGTCAATTCCGCCGTGCCACCGCCCGTCATGTACTGTACATATGTGTCAAATGTGTGTACAGAAAATCTTAACGTAAATATGTTTGCATTGTTAGCCATTTATCTGTTCCCATGAAGTGAATACACGCGTGTCATTCAACAGAAACAAAAATGAAGGAGGAAAACACACACACACACACACGCAGTATATGTGTGTATATGTAATGTCTAACCTGTCATACTAGTGAAGTGTGTTATTGCCGTGTTATTGACCCCTGCTATTACCTTGTTGCATCCAGTTTACATTACATTTTCCAAGATTCAGGTGTTCTGAAATAAATGTCAATGTGTCTAAATATGAAATATGCCTGATTTAGGCTGAACTGAATTCATTCCCAACAAACAAACAATACAACAATATTAACTTTCAGGAAGTTGTTCATGTGCTCAGCTCCATACGTCATTAAAACTAAATCCATTCAATTTATTACATGGTTTGATTTCAATTCAACTCATTTAGAGTCACAATTCAGAATGTGATTAATTGCAAAGTAGTTTTTTATGAAGATAATATTTAAATTAAATTGACATTGTATTAATAGGAAATACATTACACATAATTCTAAACCACAGAAAACCGATTTCTAATGACCATTGCTTGGCCAAGGTTTTCAAAGTGAATAGCTACTAACTACTATTCTGATGAACTCTACCGAGGCTTGTGTTTCACTGTAACCCTCTATCTCAACAATAAGGAGCAGAACTACTGATTTTGTAATTACTGGACAATAATGATGGTTGCATTGACATATTTTGAATAAATTGTATATTTTGAGAATTTTCCATGGTGTTTCCTGAATGAATATCGACTTTGTTGATTAACCTTCAATCTCTTTTTTTAAAAGCCCAGTATGTTTGAAAATGATCTGTGTATTGACGTAATGATGAAGTCTCGTGTCCATTACAACGCCATTTGTCTTTGGATATACGTCTCATTGTGTGTAAGTCGGATGAGAAAACAACGTGGGATGTGTGGAGCTGATGGAGTTATGTTTCTGACCAGGTAGGTGTAGGAGAGACCATGAGAAAACAACGTGGGATGTGTGGAGCTGATGGAGTTATGTTTCTGACCAGGTAGGTGTAGGAGAGACCATGCAAACTATAACTATCATGGAAAGTGTGTGTGTGTGTGTGTGTGTCTTCTCTCATGCCTCTCTTTGGCCTTCAGCACTTCGAAAAATGCTGAATTAGATAATAAAGGTTTAACAACTATTCAACCTCTCAAAACGGTTGTGTTGAGCATTAAATCTGAAATATCCTTCCTCCAGCCAGACGGTATTTTGGTCTTTTGAGTTCTGTGGTGAAACGTGAAAAGGCTCCAAGGTGTCCGCTTTCTCTCAAACTAAAACTCAAACATTAAATGGAGGTCACATGAGGTCAGTATTTACAAAAGCATTACTTAGAAATCACAACAATTGGTTTCAAGGGCAGGAAGTGGAAAAAGTAAATTTGTTAAACCTATGCTCTGTTGGTTTAGCTTCTATTGTTCTGTTCTATTGGGAACTCTTGACACCGTTGAAAACCTCCTTCCATAACAAATTGAATTGCAGTGTTTTTGTATTACTGTCATAGCCTACATTCTGTTTCATTTTTTGATAGAGCACACCAATATAACAATCTGGCTCATACAGAGAGCGATTTATCAAGCACTAAATGTCGCTTAATTATTCAAATAGCCAATAGTGATGATAAAGATATGCTTCAGATCTGTTAGCTTTATCTGGTGATGGTTCGTGGTAATATTTTGTGGAGGTCTAATTCGACAGTTGGCCAAATCTTACACATTGCACCTTTAAGACTCAAATGGCTGAATTAAAGTTTCAAAAGATTGCACACTCATCAGGGAGGCGAGAGGCGTACACCCTCCACATGTTGTGTGTCGTTACAGACTGTGCTCGCAAAAAATCTATGTATTGTCAATTTGTCAAACCAATAGGAATTGAACTCATCTACACATTCCCCCTTTCATTGCATGCAATACATATACACATAGACAGACAAACACCCAGTCAGGGAGACAGGGTGGTCCTGATCACATGATCTAATCTGCCCCCGTCCTGTGCTGCCTGGCCTCCACATTGTGGCAAGGCGTTACTCACATTCAGGCTGAGCCAGCTGGCCCCGGGCCCCGGGCCCCGCTGCTCTTCACTGGAGAGGCCAGTGGAACCGTGCCAGCAGCACACTGTCTGACCGCTCCACTGATTGACTGTCTGTCTGTCTGTGTCTGTCTGCCTGTCTGTCTGTCTGCCTGTCTGTGTCTGCCTGCCTGCCTGTCTGTCTGTCTGTGTGCCTGTCTGCCTGCCTGCCTGTCTGTGTGTATTCATGAAGGAACATACGTATGTATTCTAGATCAATGCTTGGAGAAGCAGACTGTGTTGTTTATCTTCCCTCATACATGCCAAATGGAGGGAGTGAGGAGGAGGAACCCAGCATGACAGGGCGGACATTCTTCAGGAGCGGGCCCCGTGCCAAGGAGAGGACCCTCGCCAAGGAGAGGGCCCCGTGCCAAGGAGAGGACACAGCCACGTCGACTGTGCCCTCCTCATTCCCTGAAAGGCCCGATGGGACTTGAAAGAACGGGTGGATTGCGTGGAAAAGGGTTTTAAAAATGTTCCCAGGCTTCCCCGAATGAATTGGATTCTATTTTGTGAATCTGTCATCAGTTGTTGTGAAGTATTTCTGGTCTAAAGAGGTATTGATTGGCATTGTGTGATATGATTATAACTGCAGCATACAGTGCAGAGGAATTAATTAAACTGAATTATTGATTCATATTTTTCTAATTTAACTCACGACAAATGAAAGGCATATTCCACATTCCACCCACCCAGCCCCATGCGTTGGAGGAGAGGAGGAGGAGGAGGAGGAGGAGGAGGAGAGGTCTTGTGTTACATAAACAGTTTCCTCTCAAGTTCTCTCTCCCTTCTCGTTCCGACTGCGTCGCCATGTCCTGGTGTTTGAGCAGCCTTATCAAGCCACAGTACATACACGTTTCTTACCGTCTCATCATTACTGCAATATTTAACTTCCCTCAAGCAAGGCAATCGTGTATTGCCTCAGGTTTGTCCGTGTGTCTGCCTCACCACTTCCTTTTTAATATAGTTTTGCATACTATGCAAACATACTTTTCTTGCAATAGAAAGTATGCCTGTGTTACCAGAGATTACATGTGTAGCCCGGTAACAAAACACAGAAATACATGAGAGACTTTAATTCCAAAACGGAAAGACTTAACCTATGAGTCTCACTGTAGTGTAGCCTAATTCATAGCGTCCGCTGTGTCTTCACCATTATCTAAATCACCCCAATCATACAACAAACAATAAGGCATAGGCTATTCAGAGAAAGGGTTTCCATAATGGACCGGTTACACCTTTAAGGTGCCCCCCACCCCTCCGTGCGTAAACGTGATGCGCTCCCACGCGTCGAACCTCATTGGCTGCCGAGGCTTCAGTCGGGCCGACGCGGAGATGAGAGGGAGCACCGGGGAAGCATGTGTAACTTCTGTTCTCCCCTCTACTTCCTAAACTTTCTTTCATAAATATTATATTTGTGGTTAATCGCGTCCACGACGACCACCATGCTGCTGTGTCGTGGAGTGAGGCTCCCCGGGGCGCCTGTAGATCAGGCTCTCAAGTCATCCGGCTTACAATTCAAAGCGCACACACCGAGGAGCATTACACGGACGTTACCTAATAATAAGTACATATTGCCTAATAATAAGTACATATTACCTAATAATAAGTACATTATGTTACACGATAGTCGCTCACTGTGTACGTCGACCGCTAATGTGGATTGTTGTGCTTGGCACCGCGGCGACGGAGAGAGAACCTTCTTATCTGTCAGACATCGGGACCCGTCGTCTCGTTTCGTAACGACGGACTTTACACGTTTCAGTCGGAAGGGAACAACTACCGCGTCGAGTCTCCCCGGAAGCCTCCAGAAAGTGACTCCTGGAGCACATGGTGACGAGCAGACACCTAACAGGTGCCCGGGCAGCAACGCACAAGCGGTCGGTCGGGTTTTGTTTTGGGGGGCCCCGCTGGGTTCCACCGGGACCCTGCAGACCAGAGCCTTGTCCACCGGGACCCTGCAGACCAGAGCCTCGTCCACGGCTTCAGACGCACAGAGACCACAGAAAGACACCAGGGAGACGGACAACAAAGGGGTGAATGACATACTCACACACACACACACACACACACACACACACACACACACACACACACACACACACACACTCTCTCTCTCTCTCAGATCGGAAGAGCGTCGTGTAGGGAAAGAGTGTAGATC
>OOFB01030656.1:0-12935 GCA_900323305.1 Trachyrincus murrayi
CATGCCGTTGTATTCCCATTTCTACTAGAAATCTACTTTTTGTTGTTTTGGAAATGTACATTTTCCTTTTCTACCTCCATCAAAGGTGTGTGTGTGTGTGTGTGCGTGTGCGTGTGAGAGAGCCTGTGTGTGTGTGTGTGTGTGTGTGTGTGTGTGTGTGTGTGTGTGTGTGTGTGTGTGTGTGTGTGTCTGCATGTCTGCATGTGTGTGTGTGTGTGTGTGTGTGTGCATGTCTGCATGTGTGTGTGTGTGTGTGGCATCTCCAGCTGGAGGCGGTGCAGTCTGAGGTGAAGGACAGCAACGAGGCTCTGCGCTGCGCCCAGGGGGAGCTCAATGAGAGACGGCGCTTCCTGCAGGCTCTGGAGGTGGAACTGGAGAGCCTGCGTAAACAGGTACCGTAGGACCGGTCAGACCTGCTCCTTAAAGGACCATACCGGTCTCTCCTGGCTTCACTAAAACATCCGTTACCAATATCGTATGTCAAAATTACTTCCTTGTACCGATTCCGCCGAAGAGCATTCAGCATGAGCATGCCTGCCATGAATGTAAACAATGGCGTTATAGCACTTTGGTCTTTGTGATGAGACATTTTGTAAAGTACTTTTGTAAGTATGGCGATTCATTGTTATGTTGTCCACAAACTCCGTACTGACCGACGCACATTGATTCCAAAAGACGAATGCTTTATATTGCCATTGTTTACATTCGTGGCAGGCGGGCGTACGCTAAATGCTTTTTGGCAGAATCGGTAACGGATGTTTTAGTGAAGGCAGGAGAGACGGCTACGATGGTTAGATCACCCAGACCGGTATGGCCCTTTAATGATCCCTCTCTATATTCACTGTAACTCTCCTGGAAATAGCACACATAACCCCACAGAATGGACTATGCCACTGACACCCATGAGAAATATAACTAAGTAATCACGATAATGCTGTTTATTAGGATCCCTTAATTCTGTCCTCTGTGGCCGTGTCACCGCCACAGTGTTTACAGTGTGTGCTACAACCACTTTGTCCATCCACAGTAAGGAGTACTAATCAAAGAGAAGATGGAGTTAAACAAGCACTATAGAGTCTATGTCTAACTGTTTGACATGGTAACACAGACCACAAAGGACAATACAGATGTATTGTGTCTCTTTGAGAGCAAAAATAACCACAGGGCTTATGTACAGAAGGCCATTGATATAAAGTTGACAAATGTGGTAGCATTGACAGCAGCATCTCTGCTGACCTCTGTCTAAGTTGAGGGGTCTTTCAGACTCGGTAAATGGATGAGCTCTTGGGTAAACACAGAAATGTATTGCCTCTGGGCAGATCTGTGAGTGATGTATTGCCTGAACATGTCAGAGGTGTATAGGTGGTTGTTTGAGGACCCTGTGTTTGTTCAAGGGAGGCTTTATAGTGCTTTGATAACGGAGCCTGGCTGTCTGTCCATCTGTGATGTTTCACGTTGTTAAGTAAGATTGCTTTACTCTGTGTTTGCTGCTGTTATTGTTTCACAGCGTTTCTCTTTCCACGTATATGGATGCCATTCTAGGTACATAGATGTTCCAACTCGATTTACAGTGTTAGCATAATATGACTGAATATGATAACTGAAAGTTAAATATATGCCAACACGCTGTTTTATTTTTATTATCCACTGCACAAGGATCATGCATGGTCACGCATTCAAATCAAGATGGCATTAAACATCAGATTTCAGCTATAATAAAACAACAATATTCACCATACAGCATTAATAAAAATAATAATAATATGAATGCATTTTATTTAAAGAGACTCAAAACACTGTGCAATCAGTTAAAAGCAGCAATATGACACCGTGAAGTACATTACTCCATAGTTCACGGTTAACAGGCTGGACTCTGTATGTCACCAGCTCACCCTGCACCGCCTGTACCCCACGTGTCTGTTCACTACACCGGCTCACCCTGCACCGCCTGTACCCCACCTGTCTGTTCACTACACCGGCTCACCCTGCACCGCCTGCACCCCACGTGTCTGTTCACTACACCGGCTCACCCTGCACCGCCTGTACCCCACGTGTCTGTTCACTACACCGGCTCACCCTGCACCGCCTGTACCCCACGTGTCTGTCACCCAGGTGAACGTTCTGGAGGGCAACCTGGCCGAAACGGGCCACAAGTACGCGTTGGAGATGGAGCACATGCAGGCCACCCTGAGCCAGCTGGAGGACGAGCTGTCCCAGCTCCGGCTGGACATGCAGCGCAACAAGACCGAGTACGAGCAGCTGCTGCGCATCAAGCAGACCCTGGAGATGGAGATCGCCACCTACAGGAGACTGCTGGAAGGAGAGGAGATGTGAGTGGACACGTGGAAGGTGGTCCTCGTGTGTGTGTGTGTGTGTGTGTGATGTACCTTGGCAAGGAAATGAACAAAATTAAATACATTTGCTTGCTATGGATCCCCCATTAATATGTATAATATATGAATCGTCAAGTTTATTTATTGAATTCATTCATCATTCATCATTCATCGTCTGTTATTAAATCTTTTTTTATCACCCCACAGGATTAAAGAAACACCTCTGCCTCCTAAAAGTGAGTTAGTATTTCATCTACTGTACTCGTCTGTAAAATGAGCGTTTACAAAGTTCCCGTTCGGTGGTGTGCATTCTTCACGATAGAGATGAATTATCCATGTTACTGACACCGTTTTCCTGCTAGCACAGTTCGCGGTACATTCCACCTACACAAAGCAAAAGGTCCACCTGCTAAGATGACCTGAGTCTCACCCGGGCACACAGAACACCTTCTATCACAGCACACAGAGAGAACAACTGATACATTGCTACTGTAACCAGAATGAGGCGGTTGACCCCTTGTCGATGTGCTATTGTACTTACAGAAGAGCCTGAAATCAGGACCAGGAAAATAGTTAAAGTTGTCACTCAGACGATGATCAACGGGAAAGTGGTGGATGAGTCCAGCGAGGTGGAGCAGATCGAGGAGCGTAAGAAATGAGACTTCTCGAGAGAACCGGGAATCCAGTGGAAACGCAGCCAAAGACGGACGAAAAGCAGCCAAACCCAGATGGCCCCAGCCAAGGTCTGCGATGAACACAGCCAAAGTCAGCCAGTGAACACAGCCAAAGTCTGCCCAGTTGACCTAGAGACAAAATTTTACCAAGGATCAAAATTCCTTTGATTCCTGTAAATTGAACTGCGTGTGGAAGAAAAAATAAATAAACCTATAGCGTTTCGTGCTTCGTAAAAGTAAACATTTTTAAAGGTGTTGGAAAAGATTGAAGAATGTTGTGTGCGACTTCTGAATTGTTAACTAATAGGACTAGATTATTATTAGGAACTACATTATTATAAATATGTTTTAGACTGTTAAATAAAAATACAAATTATAATGTGTACATTTTTACATTTTTAGCATTTATCTTTTTGTGTGGAATGTTGTGAATGTATTTCTATGTATACGATCTGGACTTTGGTGTAATCAAATAAAACAGCCAAGGATCTCATGGTGCTGCAGCCATGAGTGGAAACTGTTATAAATGTATGTTTGTTTTTCATCAAAACGAAATACAAATCGTCTGTACCTCCTGAGTATAATCTACATTCTTCAGAATAAACATTGTGAAGACTAGAGCGTGTTATCCCAACTTGCATTCATACTGTATGTATATTTCTTAACCAGTTAACCAGATTTTAGTTTTTAAATGTGGGGTATGTTCCCACTGAGACTCAGCAGTGGAAAATAATAGGAGAAACTAAGGAACTATGATATTTTCAATAATAGTACCGGGAGGCATGAAACTACAATAAGTCAACTCTGACCTATATACAATAGGTCTCAGATGACAACCCTTTGTGTATGTGTGAATGTGTGGGCATGGGTGGCGGTAAATTTAGGTTTGTGTGCATTTTTGAGAAGCTGTATGACAAAAGAAGAAGAATCTGTGTGAAAAAAAATACAAACATGAGGGAAACAGACTAAACTTTGATAAGATAACTCTGTAATGTATGAATAGAAAATACAGATGTAATCGGAACCCTCCTATTCTCCTATTCTAGGTTACTGTGATATACGAAATACAAAAGATACAAAAGACACTTGTTGGATTCTTTGCTAAATGAAGTATTAAACCCAGAGATCCAAAATAAAAAAATCAATGACTATGTGTCTCTCCAGATAATACACTTCTGTTTCTGTTACTTTGAGAGAAACTGTTAACCAGTTAACTCTCTGGTGCGTAACCTGAGAGCCATGTGTGTGAGGCAGGGCTCTGTTTTCCCTGACTGCTGTCATTTGGGGGTTTTTAAAGAAACTTGAGTTGCTTTACCTGCCTACCGATGCGTAAGCCAGCGCGAGATGCTTCACAGAGATGTGCTGGTGTGTGTGTGTGTGTGTGTGTGTGTGTGTGTGTGTGTGTGTGTGTGTGAGTGTTTGTAAACACATGTCTGCCTGATCCTAAATGTTTGTGTGTGCTTGTGTGTGTAGCTTGTATACCTGTCCTATTTACAACATGTGTGCCTGTCAAACTCTGAGACAGAGATCTGGACATTTTAAAGAAAGATCTGTTTGTTTCTGTTTGTTTCTGTGCATCATGCATGTGCACTTTTCACTTTCATCTGCCTGTTTGTCTTTCAGTGACTTATCCTGTGTGTGTGTGTGTGTGTGTGTGTGTGTGTGTGTGTGTGTGTGTGTGTGTGTGTGTCTGTGTGTCTGTGTGTGTTAGGGGAGGGTGGGTTGTGGTAAATTTGATTTTGTAAGTGAGAAAGAGAGTGGCATGCAGTGCTTTTTTTGCATTGCTCATTAGATTCATTCACACTTCACACTTATTCTGTAGGTCTTCACTCTGACGCAGGGAACCCTATTATATAGCTTGTAAAAAACATTCAGCATTGTCAGCATTAGAAATAGACCAATGACGATGTTCATTATATTATTCAAAAAGAGTCATGTATTATGCAGCAAATTATTTTTAAATGTGGCACAATACCTGAAACATGATGTAAAATATAAAAGTAATAATAATATATATATAGTAAAAACAATTCGTTTTTTCATTTCATTTTCTCACCAACCTTTGGGAAATTTTGAGAACAATTTATTTTGTACTGCGGTATAGACGTGGATAGCGTAGACTATTAGTTTAGTTTTGACACTAGGCCAGAAGAAAGAACATGCGAAGACTGCCCTCTAGCGGTAACAATAAATAGCTGCACTGTATACTTGATCAACAGTGCGGATCAAAAGCCATTGGTCTAAATCGCCGAGAAAATGACAAACAAACGCGGACAAACGTGCTGTTCTCATACATACATTTACAAATTAAAATGAAATTGTAAAAAAAAAAAAAAATCTACACCTAAACATCACATGACTGTACCTGTCCAACCGAAAAGAAGTTTGTTGATAATACTTGATATTTGACCTGAGATCAGTCAGAAACAAACACACCAGCCCGGTGTGTTGGACCCCCCGCTTCACCCGTTGGTTTGAAACCGTCACGAGCTCGTTTCATCCGACATGTTTTATTCCGTTGGTTCCTGACGTGGCCGGTGTTAACGAAACAACGCAAAATGTACGTTTCAAACGGATTTAATGTTTTAAAAAAATGTACTAGACATAATTAAATTCCTCATCGACGCAACTCTTTAATAAGTAAACTACACAATAATACATGGAATTGTCGATAACTAATCGATACATTTCACCGCTGTGTTCACCTCTTCAGGGCCCGCAATGACAACTCAACGCCGATCTTCGCCGCCATTAAATACAAAGAGTTTGACTATGATTTTGAGGTGAGTTCATGCAGATTAAACTCATGTTTTTGCTATTTTAACTACGATCATTGAAAGCTAATCCCGTTGTGTACTCTTAATATTTCAGACCGTGACTAGTTTCAAAGTGATGATGAATTGCTTAGCGCTGCCAACTCTTTATGATATTAGCAGTGATGTTTATCCTCACACTGGAAACCTCACTGAAGACGCCTACAGGAGGCCATGGATCAGAGGTATCGGGTATTGATTATTACAGATGACCAGATTACAACGTCACCACAAGTATAGTGGACAGTGTCAATGCTACATAGTCCAGCATGCACGAATACATCCTCAAAAGACACACTGAATGAACTCTCACACTCTAAATGTGATATAGTGATCCCAATGGTATTTCTAATATCTCCAACTGAAGAAATATTTACCTATTGCAATTGTATGCCTGAAACCAAACTCCTCCTATAGGGAGTGTGATCGCCACCTGTAAGCTCTTTGAGAATGGATGTGTACTCGAGGACCTAAGAGGAAAGCAGCAGCCAGTTCACCTATTTTTAGAAAGGTAAACCTTTTTGTTTTAAAACTGTTTTTCTTCACCAACTAAGCATATTTCAAACCGTGCCCAGTAGTTAGGGTGGAGTGTTTTCATATCACAGGTTGAGGATGAATGAAGGAGACCTGGTACCAAGCTCCAATCCAAACTCCCAAGGAGATCTTGACTGGGACGAGGTCTCCTGCCTCTTACAGGAGTCAAACGCTCACTTACCCAGTCAAGAATGCTTTTACAAGAGTACAACTGACCAAATGTCCATCACAAATAACACCAAGGGTGAGCTGTGTGAGAATCAGTATGCCTAATACTTCCTGCCCTATCATTTGGGATTGTTCGGACTATATTTCTGAAATGTCTTGAATATATTAGATCGCCGAATGTTTTATATATGCTGCTACGGTATTGAGCATAATAATAAATAGATTTGAGCTGAAAGTATAAACGTATTATATCCACTCAAGGTCTCCTGCTAGAAGAGGTTGTGGAGCCACTGCCCGTACTGAAGAGACACTTGCCCGCACTGAAAGCCAAGCTGTCGAGGCTGAGGAGCCTTCCAGTGCCAGACCCTCTACTCAATACCAACAGCCTCTCAGAGGAACGCGTGCTCAGGTAAAAGTGCCAAGACTCAGCAGGCAGATTTGGCCAGGAGACACCACCCCTGGCTAAAAAAAAAAGTGTATATAAGTCTTTTATTTTGAAGTAAGACATTTCTTGTCAAAATCCTGAATTTATGTTTAATGGTTTGACTATAGTTGGTCAAACAGTACATATTCTACTTAAGTGCTGTACTTCTTGTGCTGTACCTTAAATTACTAAAACCCAGCGCTTACACACAGTAGCAGTTCATTATGGATAACTAGTATTAGTATTACGCACGGCGTACTGTTTCCGTCAGAGTAGTCAATGTGAAAGTCAACGTCAAGTAGTGTTTTTGATTTGTGAAAGTTCAGATTGTTGGGTATGTCTCAAACTAATGGGCCTGCTTTGCAGACATTGTGCACCATACGAGGTCCCCCATGTAGACACTAAAGACTTCACAACCAGCTCACACATATATGAAGAGTTTAACGCAGAGGCTGTGCTGAGTCATGAGGTAAGATATACATACTACTTCTGTCTATACATACTGCTACTACTACTGTCTATACATACTGCTAATACTGTCTATACATGCTACTACTACTGTCCATACACACTACTGCTACTGTACTGTCTTATTACTACTACCAATGATAACTCATAGAAATAATGATAATAATAGCTGAATTGCAAAACGTAAATGTAAACAACCTCTTTCTTTCCGTTTGTAGTCTCTACTGTTACCGGTTGCTCTGGAAACACTCGTCCTCAACAGAGAGAATTACAACAGCTTGCAGAGCATTGAGCAAGTGATGAATGTTGCTCCAGAGCCTGTGGAGCATCGACTCTCAACACTTGATGTGCTTCGTAAGGGTAAATAAGGGCCCTTTTTAAACGCCAGATGAAACATATTACATTGAAGTGGACAAAAAAGAAAGAAGCGAAAGCAATTGATTGGACCATCAGCTTCAACCAGCTATTTTCTTCCAGCTAACCCACAAGCTTCACAGCTGGCGGTGGACATTAGCCAGCTTGATCCACCCAAGGAGATGGCTTCTGACATTAAGATAGATGGAGGCCCTTTAGATTCTGCAGGTACTGTAAAGGCCCCGATATACTGTACTTCAAACTGAATCAAAATCGGCACGCTCACATAGGCTGTCAAACGGCTGTCGAACGCGGCGATGTCGACAGGGTACAATATAGTCACATTTAATATCTCGATAACGATATACATCACAATATAGCATGTTTTCTGGTAATTCAATACCTAAATGGTCTATATAAAATAACCCCATGGTAAAGCCTATTTTTGTATACTCCTGTGTGAATTAAATACTTATATTTTCTCATTTTATTAAGAACTTAACAGTTTCAAGTGAAACTATAGAGAAAAACTAAATACATATAGGCCTAGCCTACAATATGAAAATGTACAATATCAAAGTTGAACATAAAACAGTTTCAAGTATAGCAGCGATATGGACAAAATCAAATATATTTTTGACAATATTGTAGGGATGAGTATTGGTGCTTTCACTAAATAATTACACAATGATATTTTTGATAAATAATCATCAGTAATGTGGATATAATGACTAAGTGGGCCCAATGCTTCGATTTGGGTGCAAAGCTGCCATTTTGTCTGCCAACACACCAATTTCATTGTGGGAATAAAGTAAGGTAATAAAGTAATGGCCTATTGGGTTGCTGTTGATGGCTTACTTTTTATTTAGCTCTGTGGTCATCATAAACCTCTTTAGATTCTCATCATTTAGTTTTGTTTGGTTTTGCAATGGGAGTCGTTAGGTTTCTTAAGTTAGGATTGATTAGTTACTGCTACTAAATCCCCTACATTTTGCAACTAAACACATGTGGTGTGTTGTGTTCCAAGTCTGTCTTTACTTAAGAACATGAGTTGTCTTATTTTCAGGACACATGTTACTTTCTGCTGAGTTGGAGCTGGACCCGCCTCTTACACCCCCTACCAAGGCAACCCTGCTCTTGCTGTCAAACTCTCAGCTCCCCCTGGAAGAACTATCACCAGTCCACAGACCGTAAGCCATACTTCTATAACAATAAATCAATATATTTGAATGGGCTTGAAAAAAACGTTTGTGGTTGTTTTTCTAAGCTTTTTGAAATTCTCTTTCTTAGTAATTTGCATCTTGTTGTTCCCATCATTGTTCTTCTACTTCCCTTCTGTGGTTTATTGAACATGTAAAATAGCATTTTGTACATATTTTAAATCCTGGGTTCTTTTTACATGTAGATCTTTAGTGTCACCGAGAGATCAGCAGGAGATGGAGCTGGCAGTCTGGAAAGCAGAGAAGCACCGAAACTGTGTACTGGGCTTTCTGCTGACTGGTAATAGAGTAATTTATTGCTAATCAATACTTTCATTAGTCAGCAGCTGGTTATGGAACACCATAAAACAGTTGAGCTGCCATTCAAAAGTCTCCTACCTCTAAGTGTACAACCCGTGTACATTTAGCATAAGCGCCTCAGCCGTAAGAACCCCTAACTTTCAGAATAAATCAAACGTGACACATTTCGTCTCGTATAACTGGACGTGAAATTGTAAACAAAATCATCACTTCTCTGCTTTCCAACAGAACCACAAACACACGATCCAGCCGTGGCGTTCCATCCTCTGTCCGATGCCCTGAAGGAGCTGAACAGGGAGACTCTGGTCGGTGTCCACGCCGGCAGCGTTGCTAACGACCTACAGGCACAAATGCCGTCGGTGACTGCAGTACCTGGGTTGTGTTTTAGCTTCTGTGAGTTCACAGAGAACCTGACCTCTGGATCTTCCTGCGCCAAGGAGCACAACATGGAAGACTTCACAGCACTGTCTCCTGAACACATTGAATGTTCGTACAGTGAAATGTTGTCTGGCAGTTATCTGGCTTTCCATTACAATGAAAGCGGTATCCTCACTGCACTGCCCTCACTGGTTTTTTCCCTTTCCTTCTTTCTGCAGATATTTTGACAGCACATGAAGAGGATAGCGGTAAGAAATCTCGTCTGTTTACTTCAGTTGAAAGGTCCTTGATTAGTTCAGTGCAGTGCAGTCTATTTGGAGTTGTGAAAGTATTCTAGTGTACAACACTCATATGTCTTCTCTTGCAGTGCCCCTCGTGTCAACCAATGCGGTGAAATCCATCCTGAAGAAACCAGTTCCATCAGATCAACCAGCGGTACCTATGAACGTTGATACGTCCACATGTGCTGTCCGACAAAATAAAGTCACTGTTGTTAGCCAAGTTCATCAGAGCTGCAGGGACGCAACTAATGAAAAACAACAAGGAGAAACCTCTGCCTTGTTGCCAGCAGTTAGCGTTTCCAATACAACGGCCAAAGAGCCATTTTTAGTATGTGAAACCACATTCCCAGATCTGAAGGACACTTCCAGCCATGTAACCAGACCTGCCAGCCGAAACGAGAGCCAACGGAGGCTTTGCACTTCCTTTTGTGCCGAACGTGCCAAATCCGCCCAACTTTTGTTGGGAAACAATAAGAGAAGTCTCCTGGCAGAGAAAGATCCGGACCCTCTGTCCACCTTTATGATGCTCAGGTCCCAGCAGACGTCCACTGACCCCGTATTACCTCAGCCATGTCCCGGCTCCACAGGTACAGGCCAGATCCTGTTTACTCCCCGTCCCTCTGTTATGTATCCTTACATTCTAGCAGAGTACTCTCTAGTAGCAGAGTGAGGGCGTGGTACTTCAAATGACTAACTAACTAGCTAGCTAGCTAACTAACTAACCAGTCATTCACATAGTCATTTAAATGAGTTCCAACAGAAATAATACTGTTTCAAACTGAACAGTATTCTTTTTGTTGGAACTAATAGTTTATTTGCGTATTAGAGAACGAGTAGAAGTCATTAATGGAAGTCAAGTCAATAATGTGTATTCCTAGTTAGGATTTGAATATGTTCAATGGGGTCAATGGGGTAATATATCAATATCTTCATAATCATGATCTTTAATGCCATCTAATACTGTGTCTGTCAGGAGGACCAACTCCAGCACAACCTCAGTCACAACATAACCTGCCGGGACCCCATAGTTGGCCGATCGCTGTTGTCACAGGAAGCTCCAGCCGAGTCCAAGAACCAGCAGACCAATCTCCCAGTCCAGCCGTTCCTGGTCCACCTGTCACTCAGGACAAGCAAGAATGCAGAGTTATACAGGTTCAAGCTACAGGTATTAAGTATTCGTTACATTTTTTATTTAATATTATATTACCGATAATACCTGCTCTTATAAATTCTAAATCCCACGCAAAAGAAGTTTCATATCGGACCAAAATCTTCTCAAATTCCAAATTAATCTCAAACATTTTATTTAATGTATATTATTTTCATGTTAATACAATAACTTTGAAAGATGACATAATCGTGTTGAATTAGAGGTTAGAGGTTCAAACTGTACATGAGTATGTCAACTTCATCGCATTGCAGTATTCATCGCATATTCCTTCAATAATTTCAGAGTTCAGTATAAATTACGATCATTAGTTAGTAGCAGTGGAATTCACCCTATGTGCTGATACTGAGGTATCATGAGTGCTGTTGAAGAGTTGATTCTGGGTTTGAGTCTATTATTCACAAGCACTGCCTGGTTTCCCTGCTGTCTCCACAGAGAGTGTGTGGCGTGCATACTGTGAGCTGCTGGCCATCGCCCAGCCGTGTCTGTCCAGGGCCAGGGAACTGGGACTCAGCTCCCCGGCCTGGGGAGACTTCAGCAGCATCTCCCCCGACCAGACCCGGTTCCTCCTCAAACAGCAGGAGAAGGAGCTCTGCAGGCTGCAGGGAGAAGGTGAGCAACTAGAGAGTTCAGAGGTTGGCTTCATCATGTGGAAGATCTGAGATCATACTTTATTGATCCCAGGTGGGAAATTCGGTACTGTACAGGACAGCAGTAGAAATTTTTTTTTTGATAAAAATGGAAAACAATGAAACTACAAACAATATACAGTAAATGTACAGAAATATGTCTATATTCACAATAGTAGTAGAAATGTGAATGCAAAAATAATACGCATCTTGGTAAATAAGGTATTACAGATTACAAGGAAAATCTATTTTATGTCATGAGGACAGTGCACCCTGCCACATAGCACAGTTATCTGCTATCACACCACTAGGTTGTAGCGTAGTATCCACTATTGCCAAATCAACATTGGTGTGAACATGAGTAGCCAAGTAGTAAGCAGAGGCTTCCTTGTACCTGGATGTTGTTCCAGTTCACACAGCCGTGGAGGAAACTTGAATGTTTTGTTGTTGTTTTTACAATGCATCGCAGATAAAGAGCTGCTGTTCAACCAGGTGGCCCTGATCCATGTGCTGGTGACCTTCAAGGATATGATGCTCAAGTGTGACCTCATCACAGCTGTGGGTTAGTAACAATGAGTGTAACAATAATGGCACAACGCACCGTTCTAAAGAGGTAGTCCAAGAGAGGGGAACGGTGAGTAGGATGGGGGGGGTGGGAGGGTGCCTTGGTGGCACATTGCTTGACTTGTAATGAAATAGACACAGAGCCGTAGGGTTCACAGTGCAAGGAACAGCTAAAGCAAAAGGCTTGCCTTGCTCACACGGGGCTTTAATCCTGTGACGGCAAGTTTAAAACACACACAAAATCACCCACATCTTTAAAACATTCTGTCTTTTTGGACTGTACTGCAAATCTTCAAAGTTGAAATAATTTCGCGAGGTCGGGTGTGTGTCTCAAGTGAACGCACCTTTAGTCAAATAATAGTGCTTCCTCAAATAGACACGGTAGTGTCAATGTGTGAATGTTGTACATTCAACCAGCTGTTCTGCAGCTGGTGAATGTGTATTTCTATAGTCCTTTTCCTGTGAAAGTAGCACACACACACTCACACACACACACACACACACACACACACACACAGTATGTTTTCCTCATGCTGAGAATAAAGTTCTCCCTCTCTCTCAGAGTACCTGGCCCAGGCTGCCGTAGCGTGTTCAGGGCAGTGTCTGGAACAGCTGGTGAAGCGACTG
>OOFB01030657.1:5000-20471 GCA_900323305.1 Trachyrincus murrayi
CATGATAACCAACAAAATACCTGCCCTGTGCCACAAAGACTCATTACAGTTCACATCTCCAGAGCTGATCACCAACAGCACCACTGAGACGCTGACTATGATCTGGTCTGAGTTTATAATTGACTTGATAATTGATAATTCACATGACATTCTCTCCAAAACGTCGTTAGGTTTCCAGGGAGAGCGTTCACGGCGGGACTTGAACCCAGGTCTGCAGTGCTGACGAACAGCTCTCGCCACTGCACCACCGAGACGCTCACCATTATCAGAGGTTATTACAATTAACATGACATTGTTACGTTTCTAAAATGTCTCCATTTCCATGGAGAAAGCCCTCTGTGGGAATTGAACCCATGTCTCCAGAAGTGTGACACATGTAACGCTCCGGTCGGAGGTTTTAATTGCCATTACAATTCACATAAAAAACAATTTACAGCTATTCAGAGCACTTACCCAAGGCCAATAATAACAATAAAGAAACGGAAAAAAAGATGAAAAATAATAACACAAAACAAAATAGCTATGCTAAGCAGTTAGCCTAATAACAGCTAGGTTAAACAGGGTGAACAGTCGAGCGCATCAAGTTTAACGCCGGGATAAACGTGACGTAGGTTATGCTCCGTTTTGATATCACTACAAACATGCTGGTGTTCCTTAAAGATCAATCGCAGCGGTATTCCCAGAACCACACTGACGTGTGCTTTCGAGTCGCGTTTAAAGAAACATCAAAAACTACAATTTGAATTGATCTCCGGAGGCGCTTTACCACAAGTCCAGACGGCGGGATTTAAACACGTAAAAAAATATGAAAAACTGTAACTGACAGACACATCTTTGATTGCATCCCTTTTCCCTAAACAGCAGAACTGTCTTGTTCAAAACAGAGAAGGATAGAGAGAGAGGGGTGAGAGAGAGAGAGAGAGAGAGAGAGAGAGAGTGACGGAGAGAGGGAGGGGACGAGAGTGGGAGGGAGGGAGAGAGGGAAACGAGAGAGAGGGGCGAAAGAGAGAAGCGGTGAGAGAGGGATGAGAGAGAGAGAGAGAGAACGAGAGAGAGAGAGAGAGGTGGGCAAGGGATGGTGAGAGAGAGGGAGGCGAGAGAGAGGGGGAGGAGGGTAAGAGAGTGAGGGAGGGGTGAGGAACAGAATAACTAACGTGTAAAGTCCCATAGTAACGAAAACTGTTGTGTTTCTGTTCTTCTCCCAAGGGAAGGTTTTGGGTTCTGCAGCCATTTAATAACATGCAACACCACGCCGAAGGGTCTCAGGACTCAACCGGTAGAGCAAGGCATTAACACTGCAGAGGTTAGGGGTTCAGTTCCCTGTGTAGCTCAACCGGTAGAGCAAGGCATTAACACTGCCGAGGTTAGGGGTTCAGTTCCCTGTGTAGCTCAACCGGTAGAGCAAGGCATTAACACTGCCAGGGTTAGGGGTTTGATTCCCACGCTGAGAGTGTATACACTCCGGGTATTGTAAGGTGGTTTGCATGAGAGCGTTCACCACATGACAGTACTTTATACAAAACCATTCTCTGCTCCGAGCTATCGGTGAGGACCAGCTCCAAATACCAGGGCGGACGTTCTGGATTCTTCCTTCTATAGATGGTTCCGGTTGCGTGGAGGAGGGGTGGTTGGGCGCTGGGCTGCCAGGTTAGGAGTGTTTTTCCTGCACAGCAACGCAGACCCTGCATGTATACTGCATGAGCTCCACTGGAGTGAGCCAAGCGCAATGGCGATGGATTCCTGAGGTTTTAGAGGGAATTCACAGAGAATCAGGCACGCGTGAGTCTGGAGCTACTTAACAAAACACTGGCGAGGCCCCTGGAGTATCCAGGAATACTGTAATTATACCAGAGTCACTTAATAATGAAACGAAACAAAACATTTAATCAGAACTTATTTTTGGTGACTTCACTTGTTCATTTGTTATAAATACAAAAATACAAATCTAATTATCTTAGAGTTTATAATGCATAACAAACGTAAACAAAATACGGATTGATTGAATAAAAACCTAATTCAAACCATTCCAATAACACAATAGGCCTGTCATTTTATAATGACCAATAATGTGACGTATTATGAAGATAACCAAGTTATTCTCGGTACACGTCATGGTAATGCATTTAAACAATATTAAAGGTAAATTGTTCCAGACATAACATGCTCTGTAATACAAGGCCACATTTAACATGACAATGGCACGAATTAACCACGTTAGACCATGAATACATGATCAGGTTAATTAAAAACAGACATAAATTACGGATGGACTCATGTATCCGTTATAGCTCATTGCTAATGTATGCTAAGGTTGCTAATGTGCATTGAATGACTTTTGTGTTTTACAACAAGCGATGATAATAATAATCAGATCAGAGAAGTGCTTGTGTGGATTATATTACATGAGATCAGAGAAATGTCGACTTGAAATTGAGGCGAGCGTGTGCAAACGTGCATGAACGTGCACACACACACACACACACACACACACGCAGACACACACACACACACACACACACGCACACACAATCATAGCGTAATCCTTTGTGTTGGATCTGGGCTCTCTGCTCCTCCAGGCTCTTCAGAGTAACACTAAGGATGCACGGGGAGCACTCAGTAGAGGTATTTTCTCACTGTGTCCTGCAGTAGCTTACGGGGGGGGGGAACATCGACCAGCCAGGCCCACACCCCTGCCCCACCCCCCCCCCCACCCCTGGAGAGAAGCCAGTGAATAGATTGGCACAATAGGTACTGCTTCATACAAAGGGGATAAAATCTAAAAATACAGGACAATGCCCCAGTACCATGGGGCGCTCTGCACTGCTGTTCACTACGACTTATCATTAAGGTCAAGGGACGGGAAGAAAAGTGCCTTGGCTGACCGGCAAACTGAAACACACCATGTAACGCTGGAACATTCACAGGAAAAATGACTGATTGATACAAACACAGAAACAATGTGGCTGTGTGAAAATACAGCGATGGTTGCCATCCTCGTCATAGTGAGGGGGTGGTAGAGAGAGGGTTGATAGAGAGAGGGTTGATAGAGAGAGGGTGGTAGAGAGAGGGTTGCTAGAGAGAGGGTGGTAGAGAGAGGGTGGTAGAGAGAGGGTGGTAGAGAGAGGGTTGATAGAGAGAGGGTTGATAGAGAGAGGGTGGTAGAGAGAGGGTTGATAGAGAGAGGGTGGTAGAGAGAGGGTTGATAGAGAGAGGGTGGTAGAGAGAGGGTTGATAGAGAGAGGGTGGTAGAGAGAAGGTGGTAGAGAGGGGGTGGTAGAGAGAGGGTTGATAGAGAGAGGGTGGTAGAGAGAGGGTAGTAGAGAGAGGGTTGATAGAGAGAGGGTGGTAGAGAGAGGGTGGTAGAGAGAGGGTTGATAGAGAGAGGGTGGTAGTGACCAATTATGTTTGACCTCCAACAATCAACAAACAAACAGAAGGTTTACTTGACAAATTTACCAAACAAGCAGCCATTTACCAAACAAGCAGCCATTTACCCCCCAGTGAAACCCTCCCTCCCTCCTCGCCACAGAGGAATATTCTTGGCCAACTGCAGCCATATTTCCCGCCGGCTGTGAGCGAGGTTCGGTGTTTGTTTGGCTGCAGGGGGAGATGTTGATAAACCGCGAGCAGAATTGCGGCGTAGCATAATGTGGTATAATACAGGGGCGGGGTGGCTGGGGATGGAGATATCTACCTCTAACCGGACACATGATGACCAGTGTGTGTTGTGATGACCCACACACACAAACACACACACACACACACACACACACACACACACACATACACTCATAATATATACCCACACATACATTTTCCCCCACCCGCATGAACGAAAAAATATGGATGTAGTCCATAGCAGTCCGTGATGTTACCCATTGGTTTTATGCACAGCAGCTATGAGCTATCAGCTTTTACAGAAGCCATTTCCTGAGATGTTTTGCCACCAGATTTTTGGCACATGGACTTGAATGGCCACCTCGCACCAGTCCCAGACCCAAACCTTATTAACTTGTTAATGATAAACAATATGTCAACCCGCAAAATACATCATATGAACATATTATTATGTTAGTCTCTACCGTGAACCACCTACAGGCCGTTAGAGGAACTACATGTTAGTCTCTACCGTGAACCACCTACAGGCCGTTAGAGGAACTACATGTTAGTCTCTACCGTGAACCACCAACAGGCCGTTAGAGGAACTACATGCTAGTCATGCTAGTGCATGTGTGTGTGTGTGTGTGTGTGTGTGTGTGTGTGTGTGTGTGTGTGTGTGTGTGTGTCTGTGTGTGTGTGTGTGTGTGTGTGTGTGTGTGTGTGCATCTGTGTGCGTGTGCATGCATGTGTATGTGTGTGAATGTGTGCGAGTATGGACTAATAATACAAATTATTAGTCTATACTCACACGGTTCCTTCGCCCCTTTGGAGTGACATGCAGATAAAAGTGCATGTGAGTCACGTGCGCTCTCCCGGCTGTAAGGAGTGTGCACGGAGCTTCCTTTACTAATTATTGTAAACATGCATTCTGAACACCACCTCGGGCTTCTAGAAGAGTTACGTTCAACACCTGCATCGTAATACATTAATATTATATTAACATTATGCATAATTAATTATACATAACTAACATTATGTTTAGAAATATTAGACATGTGTAGACATACGAATTATATGAATATTATATTAATATGATACTATACAAATATGAAATGCTAATATTACATTGTAGTGTATAGACATATTATCAGTCCAATAATGTTGCATACATGTATAGTACTATTATTACTATCATATATGTGTATAGGCTACCTGCCCAGTACTGAACAGTCGAATAAAGAAATACCTGTACATTTACCTTTACATTTGATCATTGAGGTGAGGCTGAGAACCTCCAGGGCAGAGGTCAAAGTTGGAGGAGCTACAAAAAAAAGTCCACAACCTGGTTTAGAAACAAACACTGGACACGTCATTCACTCAAGCTTTCAATCTTTTTTATCTCAAATTCAAAAACAAAATCAACAAAAAAAGAGTGTTTTTTCAGTGATGGATTCATAATATGAATCTGACCCGAAATTGGAGACCCCTAAAGCAATCAAGGAGTGAACCCCAGCGAGCCAGGGCCGGCCGTAACAAAGTGTTTGTGAAGAGCGTGGCTGTCTTGCTAAGTGGTTTTTAATGACTGGAACACAGGCTTTCGACTCTCTCAAAACAACACGAACGCCCAAAGAGCTCCTAAACCATTAAGGCACTACGGACAAACTGCTGTTTTCTGCCGTGAAAAACCCCCCCTGAAAAATGCAGCAGTTTTCTAAGAAGGAGCGTTGTTAAGTATCCTAACGTCGTTAAAGGTTCTGGAACACGTAACAGGTCGTCCCGACAGCGGTAAGATCCTCTATCATAAGGACATGTTCTGTCTTCAACTCCAGAGAAAGCTCTGAAAAACTAAACTCCCCCCCCCACGAAACCATCATGGCTTACAAATGCAATCACTAAAAATATATATATTTTTACCAGCTTCAAAAGGGTAAATTAGGACATGGAAGTGTAGAAAGTGCAGAAAGAATTAGTAATTAGAGAATTATCTAGAAATTAGATGAATTAGTAAAGTGTGCTTTAAGAGTGCTTTTTAATTGGCTGCTCCCATTAAAATGTCAAAGTGGGCAAACTGCAATTTATGCTACAAATTTTGCAGAAGTCAAAAGTTACTTAAAGGATAACTTCTGGATTTTTCAACCTGGACCCCATTTTTCCATCATTTTGGGTCCAGTGTTGAGCGAGAAGGCACCTGTGAAACGTTTGCATGGTAACCCTTTGGGGCACCGTCAATGTACGTCCTCTAAAAGTGCTTGTTTTTACCACTGACAGTCTCAGAAGTTTAACATTATGGAAAGGATCCCTACAGAGAAATGTAGGGATCTGATCCGGTCTGTTTGTTAATGTGTCTAACCAAGTCTGGCTTAAGGAGAAGTCTCGCTCTGAAATCCCGTGAGAGTTGAGTTGTTGCAGGAAGAGATCGGTGGAAACGTGAGTGAGAGTTGGAGAGAGAGGAGTGCCGGCAAGAGTTTGTTGTGTTGGACTACAGAAAGCGTAGCTTAGTGTCATCTAAAAGATTTCGCGAGATTTCAGAGCGAGACTTCTCCTCGAGCGAGACTTGGTTAGACACAATAACAAACAGACTGGATCAAAGCGAAAGGTGAAGAAAGAAGCTATAAGTAATAGGTGCCCTTTAATGTCATTGTTAATGTTCAACAAAGTAATGTAACAGCTGGAGAGGAGGCACCATGCCGGCAGAACACAGAGTCTGTTCCATAGCAGCCTTCAAACACAAAGACCATTCAGGGTACATTTCATGGAGTCACATTTTAAAGACAACCAATGACGCAAAATTAAAAAATTAAAAAATAGAAGAAGGAAAATGAATAACTGTGCCAGTGCAGTCATCAGTTGGAACAAAAAGCTGCGTCCTACGAAGGTTTTGAGCCTTGATTTGGAAGACCTCAGATGTTCTGGAAGTTTTGTTCCATTTATGTGGCAGTAGATAGAAACCCTGGGAGCAGCGAGTCCCTGATGTGCTCAGAGCTCTGAGGGGCTTGTAACACGCCGATCGCACCTGAGACTACATCTCAGGTGTGTTTTAACTCTAACTTCCTTTTAATTCTCTCTGTGCGGTACTTGTTCTGCTTTGACGACCGGATTTCCAAGGATTTCTCCTCAGAGCTCAATAAAGTGTCTTTTTTTTGGGGTCATTACGGAAGGCACTTTTATTCAAACGACTTACAGTGACTGGTCATTAAGGAGCAGGTAGGGGTTAGGGGCCGTCTTGCTCAAGGATACCTACAAGGTAGACTGCAGACATTGGGGATCGAACCGAGAACCACAGTCACCCTAACCACTACACCATCCTTCTATGCTATCCTCTTGCACTCACTCACACTTCTTATTGTCCAAAGTGTGTCTGGCTGTTTCTGATTGGATGTTTGACATCGTGACCTCCACTCAGAAGCGGCCATATGTAAGATTCAGCGATACATGAGCTGACTTTACACGCTAACTAAAGACACGCTGAAAGAGAAGAGCCTCACATCGTGTTTCAATTACTTCTAATGAATCGAGTTGATCAATAAGCAGCGTGACGTCTTCATGCAAAAACTAAACCAAACAATTTGTTGAACAACTCCATAACGCATCTGTGTGTGTGTGTGTGTGTATGTTTGTGTGTGTGTGTGCGTGTGTGTGCATGCGTACGTGTGTGTGTGTGTGTGTGTGTGTGTGTGTGCAATGCGTACATGTGTGTATGTGTGTGTGTAATACGCAATAGTAAGCGGCCTAGTGTCTTCTAATGAGGAACATGTAGCTCAAATGTAGCAGAGAGTCGTAGCGGCTCCAGACCAAATCAATATTTAATAACACATTACAGCGAGTAGCCCTCGCGCGCGCGCGCTGATTCGCTCTGCTAGCGTGCGGTGGCTAACGAGCCGCTAGCCCAGAGCTCCGCTCCTCCTCCCGGTTACATTACACATGGAGAGATCATTTGAGGAGCTGTAAATTAATCCACATTACTCACACAAAACCAGAATCGCGCGGCGCTAATGATGCTCTTAATGCAGTTTAATGGTGCAGCACCTCAAACAAGCTAGCTCATGCGTTCCATCCCGCCATGCGCACTAGCCCACGCTAGTGTTTCATTATTGAGGAAACTAAAGAAAATATTAGATTAGGATGAATTATGATGTGATGAATTGTCTTTCTGGCTGTGGTGTTGGGTAATGGCTGACACGTCAGCGGAGCTCTCTCAATGTAAACGGACTGGGTTTATAGAGCGCTTTGCTTGTCGCTAAGGCCTCTTAAAGCGATTTACAGGTATTACCTCACATTTACTCACAGAGAGCGGTGTCCCGTCGGGATAAGTTAGGAGATAGCTGTCTTACATTAGAAAATGCTAGTTAATGTCACCTAATGCCAGCTAATGTCAGCTAATGTTAGCTAATTTGAACTAATGTTAGCTAATGTCAACAATTGTCAACTAACGTCAAATAATGTCAGATAATGTTAGTGAATGTCAGCTAACTTTAAGTCTATCTTTAAATATTCCACTCAACCAAATAATGAGACACAAACAGAGCAATATGGAGATTGAAAGAGAGAGATATAGAGAAGTTCATTTACATGCTTTACGCTAAACGGTAAACAATAAAACCGTTAACATTACCAAGTTAAGTAAAACATGTAATTGTCCTTATTACTGAACATCATGTTTTACATCATCAAAACCCCTCTAAATACTCTGACACTAAAGTTGTTTACAGAACAAAAATAGGCTTGTAACTGTTTTAATGGTTTCTTTGGTATTTCGACCCATGGGCTGCACGTATTAATACTCGCAGTCAATTGCCGAGTGTGGTTGCCGTGGCGCCGGCCCCAGTGTTGCCGTGGTGAACTCTGTTTGAAGTCCGGAAGTCATAATTAGTTTTTTCCGTACGGATGCTGAAAAAACAGAGAGAGAGAGAGCGAGAGAGAGAGAGAGAGAGAGAGAGAGAGAGAGAGAGAGAGAGAGATGGTAAAGACAATAAATACAGGTCTGTCCCAACACAGAGAGGACCATTATGGAAATTACTTTTCGGAGAGGTAAAGAGATAACGTTTGATTTCAGCATCCACAGACACACACACAGACACACACACACAGACACAAACAATACATACAAACACAGACATACACACAAACAAACAAACAAACAAACCACATGGGTATCCATCCTCTTTGTTTCAACCAATCACATTGCTGCATACTTGGCCCAGATTTACCTGCTTGTGTGAGACTGTCGGCATGGCAACCGCAGTGTTACCTATCCGGCTTCTTTCTCTCTCTCTCTCTTTCCATCTCTCTTTCTCGCTTCTTTTTTTTGTTCTTTTTCTCATTTCTTTACAGCACACACACACACACACACACACACACACACACACACACATACACACACACACACACACACACCTACTCTCCCTCCCGCATGCAAAAGCAAAACAAAACACAACAACAACAACAAGTTGGGAAAGATGAAAACTGCTACTAACATAAAAACAACATCTCCTCTCTGCTGAAGTCTGGTCTCGCACCGTTCACTCCTCTGTACCGGGAAACTGTTCAGATTTGGGGCTGCAAACCAGGCAGTTAATTGAGTATTTTACTATTTAGTTTATTTAATAGGCACTTTTATCCAAAGAGACTTACAGATAATTCAGATGCAGGTCATTAATGAGCAGGTAGGGGTTAGGGGGCATCTTGCTCAGTGATGCCTACAGTTAGACTGCGAGCATTGGGGAATTGAACCCGGAACTTTTAAATGAGCATTGTGGAAGAAAGTAGAGGTTAGTGCTCGGTAGAGGAGATGTTGTTTAAAAGCCACCGCAGAACAACAGGTATTGATTTAGAACAAAAGTTGAGTTTTCTGCCCTGAGCGATTCATTTAGTTGACAAAAAACAAATCAGAAAATATTAAGGACAAAATTGTACCGGAAGAAAAAACTAAATGGCACTGATAATGGGTAACCTTGTGACTAACTTACTATGCTGTAACTGATGCTAGCATGCTATTCCATAATGCATGGGTGGCATTTGGGAGGTCACCAAACTGATGGTAACATGCTAAGCTGAAAGTGATGCTAGCATGCTATACTAACCGATGGTAATATGCTATGTTATGCTACTGATGGTTCGCGGTGTGTTAGAAACAGCTGTTGTTCTGTTATTCCCGGCGAGGCCTACAGGGCGTCACTACGTTGTTATGAACTCACAGGACAGCCTGAACACAGAGAACTGGCCTGAAACATCTCTCATAATCCCTCTCTCTCTCCATCTCTCTCCCTCCCCACCTGCCTTCATCTCTCTCTCCCTCTCACCCTCCCCACCTGCCTTCATCTCTCCTACTTCACCCCCATCTCTCCCCCTCTATCCCTCCTTCCTCCCTCCCTCATCCATTCCAAATCCCCTCCACCCTCCTACCGCACACCCCCTCCCTCCCTCCCTCCTCCCTTTCTATCTTCACCTCCCCCCCCTACCCCAACCCCCTCGTTCATCCTTTCCCCCTCCCTCCCCCCTTTCCCTCGCCAGACATGCACACCTGAGTGTAACTTCAACCGGGGGGACCCCCTGGTGGGGCCAGACAACACACCGCATGTTTGGACAAGCAGCGGCGGTGCTAGCGTCATGTAGTGCTAACGCGAGGTAGCACATTAGCGAAGGAAGAGGAGGCCCCCCCACTGCTCTGTGTGCACGACAAGAGAGAGAGAGAGAGAGAGAGAGAGAGAGAGAGAGAGAGAGAGAGAGAGAGAGAGGGAGAGGCAGGTAGAGGCAGAGAGTGATGCAGAAAGACAGAGAGACAGGTAGATAGAGGGAGAGAGAGGCAGGAAGACAAGCAGAGAGAGAGAGATAGGGTGAGAGCCAGACAGAGAGAGAGAGAGAGAGAGAGAGAGAGTGTGGTAGGGTGAGAGACAAAGACAAACAAAGTGGACAAACAGGCAGAGAGAGAGAGAGGGAGAGAGAGATAAACAGACACACACACACACACACACACACACACACACACACACACACACACACACACAGGCAGGGAGATAGAGAGAATACATAACATTTTTTTCCAGCTGGACACATGATGGGAATCAGTTCAGCTTGACACCTGAGATCCATTGTAGTTAACATTTTAAATAGTTCACGGCCCATTGAGCAGGAACCGCTGAAAAAGATGAATTTCAGATGATTTGGTGAGAGTGACTGAGGATGAATTTAAATAAGATACCACTTCACGAAAATCGTCTTCAGGCCACTCTGCTAAAATATTAAAGTATAAATGTACATATTGTGTACATATTCAAGTTTAAATCAACACGTTTTGTTTTCAGAATCTGACAAATCAAATCTGATTAATTCCCATTCAGAGCACGGCCGTGTGTATGCTAAGCTAAGCTACACACGGTCGCTAGGGACGTGAGCTAACAGTCAGCGCCCGCTGCTCCACAGCGCTCTAAAGTCCAAGTCATGTGACCGCATCCGTCTCCATCCCCACAGAAACAGACCTCGCCTCCCCAGGACCCTCCCCTCGCGGGCCCAGATGAAAGACTGCGTGCCTGGGCTCGCTGGTCGAGGGAGGACTGCTAATGTTCCCATACAGCCAGTAGCACCAGCTGCATGCCGAGATCAGGAACATCCCATAATGACTACAACAGACAGGCAGGCGGCCGGGTTAGCATTACCAGCTTCTCTTGTAGGGAACTAAATTATGGCTTACAATTGAATATGATGATGATGATGAATAGCGAGTTCGTATTTCGTTACTTAGCAGACGCTTTTATCCAAAGCAACTTACAGTGATTTTCTTTAGACAGTGAATACAGAGACAGGTCATTAAGGAGCAGGTAGGGTTAGACAGTACAGAGACAAGTCATTAAGGAGCAGGTAGGGGTTAGACAGTACAGAGACAGGTCATTAAGGAGCAGGTAGGGGTTAGACAGTACAGAGACGGGTCATTAAGGAGCAGGTAGGGGTTAGACAGTACAGAGACGGGTCATTAAGGAGCAGGTAGGGGTTAGACAGTACAGAGACAGGTCATTAAGGAGCAGGTAGGGGTTAGACAGAGAATACAGAGACAGGTCATTAAGGAGCAGGTAGATAGATAGATAGATAGATAGCACATGGTTGTCATGACGACAAGCCATCATGGCATCAGCCGCCAGATTTTCCATTCAAGGACTCCACTTAACACGTCACATTAGAGAGAGAGAGATAGAGAGAGAGAGAGAGAGAGAGAGAGAGAGAGAAGGCCAGAGAGCATGTGAATGCTCAAGTTCTTCAATCATGGACAAGGGCATGAGATAAAAAAAGGGTTTTCTCTCTGATCTCAGAGGTGAGGTCACAACTGGAGAGGAAGATGAATCCCTCTGAATCTCTCCGCTAAGCTCTTGAGATGTGAGTTCACGCCCCTGGCTGTAGATTGAATATACAGCACATTATGACTGCATTACGACCGCCACCACGGGATCCCAGCGACTCCTGAAGGCTTCCTGGAAACATCAGCACCTTGAGATTCAAACGCTCGAGGAATCGAATTGACAGGAAGCAATTTCATTAGACCTTGTAAGTGAACGGCCATATATGGCCGTGACTTCCTCTAGAAAAAAGCTAACAGACATAACAGTCGTTAGCTCGCTGTTAGCTAAATTCTGAATTCAACTTGAAAACAACTTGTTTAGTAGCCTTTGTTTGCCACAGTAATACAATGCAGTCATTTTAATGCATTAAAATAACACAATATAAAAAATATTCTCTCTCCAAGGGTTTAGCCTAAATAGACAGATAGAGCTAAGATTAGCGTCGCGGTTGACTTAACGAAACAAAAACCGATATAAACACACAGATCATTTTTAAGGGTTAAACTGATTTGGACCAATAATACAGCTTAGAGCTAAGACCAGCTTACTACGCTAAACATATTTTTTGATGAGGCAAATGATTACAAAAAAAACAACAAAAAAAATCTCTTAATTTCTACCGCTGTCCTTTACTTCCCATCTGAGATTAATAAAGTACTATCTTATGTTAAAAACATATTTGTTTTTATGTGTGTGTATCTGTGTGTGTGTGCGTGTGTATCTGTGTGTGTATATATTTGTGTGTGTGTGCGTGTGTGCAATAATGTGTGTGTCAAATTAGAGGTTTCTCCTCTTACATAACTGTGCCAGCTGTGACTGACAGGTGTTTCCATGACAGCCAGGTAAGAATCATCGCTAAGCAACAGGTTTCTGTCATGAAGCGGCACGCTCGAGTGCAGGTGTGGTCCGGTGAAACTAAAGGAGCGTTTGTAGCTCCCCTTCCCACGGCCTTCACGGTCTCCTGATTCTGCCGTGTTTTATTTATGATAGAACTTGGTAACACTTTACATTACAGTGTCCTTGTTACAGCGTACTTACACGAGTCATCACTGTGTAATAATCAATGTAACTACACGTGACAGCATGTAATGGTACTATGTTGCGGAACAGCCAGTAACTACACAGTGTGATTACATACATGTGTAATAAGAAAATGTTGTTAGGAGAAACAGAAACCCTTGTTACATATGTGTAACAAGTGGATCTGGTTAAATAAATGGCTAAATGGTGTTCGTGTTAACTAAGGTAATGGTGTTCATGTTTACTAAGGTATTCATTTATGCATTATTTAATAAAGTTAACCCTAGCCCTAACCCCTATGCTAATGCTATATATTAATGCTTATTACTCCATTAACTAATGTTAATTAATGGACCTTGTATACATTATCCTTCCACCTAGAGCAGGACAAATTATATCCGGGCCGGGGTCATTTGAGTTCGATGAGCGGCACTACAACTCCCAGCAAGCACTGCACACGGGTCCCTTTAGCACCCTCCTCCCCACGCCCATCATCTATCAGGACCACCAACCGTTTAGCTTCCAGACGGATGTTTAGAGAAAGCTGTATGAACATAGCACCTGGTCAAAAGAAAAGCAGATTTGATCAAGTGGTTGGAGTCAGTCTAGTTTATAAGATGGGACCGGCCCCTCCGACCGGCCCCTCCGACCGTCAGACCGGCCCCTCCGACCGTCAGACCGGCCCCTCTGACCATCAGACCCGGCCCCTCCGACCGCCAGACTGGCCCCTCCGACCGTCAGACCGGCCCCGTCACACCGCAGCTCCCTGGGAGCTCATTTGTTATCTGGACTCGACACCGACGGCTCTGCCAAGACAATTCCCGAGGGAACGCGGCGGACATATGCTCTGCTTTCAATCAAAACAACTGTTCTCACCCTGGCTTCGCACAGGTGTGTGTGCACAGCACATGAAAAACAAATAGGGATTGTTTTTTAACAAATCACAAGTGGGCGTCCTTAACATCTGGATGGCTCCCGTCTCTCTGTCAGCGTCAGACCGGCTGCCGGTCCACTCTGACCGGGACAACAAGGTCCGCGAGACGACCTCAACGGTCGCTTCATTACCGGACGCTAACTCAGCAGATTTGAATGCATTACGAAAAGAAAAAAAACAACCTTTAAATGTTTCAGAAAAGCTACCCTTAAAAAAATAATGAAATACAAAACGCAGCCCGGCTTTAATTTGTCAGAGTAACGTTCATCATTAGCGAAAAACGCACGTTTAAATTAGCGCACCCTTGCTGAAAGCTAACAAGGTTCGGTGTGTCTCTTGAACCCAGCATGAACACTCACGTAGCGCTGTGCTAATTGTCTGCTAGCAGCTGAAACCTGTGAAGACACACCGTCTGTCTGGAAACAAAATGAGGGCCCTCAAGGGCCACTGTTTACCGCTGGTAAAAGAGGTGTCTTTAAAAGGAAAAAAGAAAGAGAGAAAGAGCGAGAGAGAGAGAGCGAGAGAGAGAAAGAGAGAGAGCGAGAGAGAGATAATCAAATACGTTTAAAAACAGGAGTGTGAAGCACAACAGGAGTAGAATGAGATAGAAAAAAGGGGGATTTAATATGCTATCAAACACATACCGCATTGGCCTTTGAAACGTACGCCTTGCAGATTTCAACAAACTTGATAGTTAATATTTATGTCGGCAGCAAGACGGCAGCAATCAGGACACGCCGACCAGAAGAAAGTGATAAAACATACGGTGGATGTAAATTGTACAGGAGCAACCGTGGGTATTCAAGAACACCGTGAATACCCACACGTTTCAGAGCTATAATTTAGCACCATGTTCAGAGAGGGGGAAGAGCCTGTGAAGAAATGAGTTAGAAGTGTGTTTATATCTGGAGGAACAGAATCAGTGTTGATGAGCTTCCTCCGTGTGTTTTAAAACTTAAAACTTCTTCACGCTGTTTCAATGGTTTATTTATCGGTCCTTTTTATTGTTTTCTGTCGCATTGCATTTCGTTTTTATTTCTGCTCATTGTGTGTATAGATTTACACAATTCTGTATATTATATATATACAGTATATATATATATATATATATATATATATTATCTGTACATATTTTGTAGTTTGTTCTTATTTAAATTGTTTTGTTTATTTTCATATTGGTTTAGTTTCCCCTGTATTTTGTGTGACAGCATCATTTCCCGTCCCAATAATATTATTAATATAATAGAAATAAAATACATTAAAAAAAAAAAGTAAAAACAGAAAGGAAACCACTGCTGAAGCAGAGCTCTGACACCCACCGTTAATCAATCCTAATATTGACATACGGCTGGTGTAACACCTACTGCTACTCTATTCTCTAACTTTAACTTGGATGAATACTAATAACAGACGTGTTTGTTTGGCTGAGACTCTGTGCTTAGGTTGGAGAAACAGATGAGAGAGCAGGAGTGGAGAAGAAACAGCACACGATGGAAGAAGAGAGAGAAGAGTGGTGGGAGAGAGAGAGAGAGAGAGAGAGAGCGAGAGAGAGGGAAGGCTGGAGGAGAGAGAGAGAGAGAGAGAGGGGGG
>OOFB01030659.1:0-11356 GCA_900323305.1 Trachyrincus murrayi
TAGGTGTTCAAAGCTAAATGTTACAAAAACTATGAATGGCATTGCTTAGATATTTACATGTGAGTGAAAGCATAAACTGCTGAACATTTTGATATATAATATGTCCATGTAGCTTCATATCTGTGGGAGTAGCGGCAAGTTAGAAAAGTACTATGAAATTTGAAATTATCACGGCCCCAGCCCCGGTCCTAGGTTCCCCTACGTCTTTTCCTCCCCTGTCTGTCTATCCCCATGTGCTTGTGTAGGCGTGGCGTCGCTTCCGGGTCCTGCCTTCCCTCCACACATGCTTCCCATCACTCATCACTCCCTGCAGTATATCTACCCCGGCTCTCCAACTACTCTTCGCCAGATTGTTGTTTCTCCTGACTCTACTCTCTCGTTTACCCGCTCGTCTGATTCCCTTGCTTGTCGCCGATCTTCCGCCTGCCTGACTACCCCACCTGTTGCCGATCTCCCGCCTGTCTGACTACCCCGCCTGTTGCTGAACCTCTGCCTGTCTGACTATCACGTTGGTTGCCGATTCCCTGCCTGTCTACCGGTCCCGTCCGGGTTATCGTGTCTACGAGATTCCAGAAATAAACCAGTATTCTACGTAATTCATCGGTGTGGTCTGCATTTTGGGTCCTGACAGAAATTATTATAATAGTACTACTATCAGTACTACCACTACTACTACTACTGTCATAACAACAAAACCTACTACTATAAATACTTCTTCTACTACTACTACCAGTTGTACTTCTAATACTCCTACTACTGCTACTACTACTACTGTTACTACTGCAACAATCAAAGCTTATGAATACATAAGAGCCACAGTCAACTCTCACTCTCTCAGCCTCCCCCCTCACAGACATGCACACACAGGCCAAAAGGACCTCAGAAACTGCTGAACATTTTGATATACAATATCTCCATGTAGCTTTAAAACTGTAGGAGTAGCGGCAAGTTAGAAAAGTACTATGAAATTTCAAATTTAGAACTGAACATTCTACAATGTATTTCAATGACAAAAAAAACTATGAATAAAACTATGAATATTTCCAAAACTATAAAAAATACAAATACACCCCAAAAACTACAAAAGAATATGAACATTTTGATGTAAGTATGAAGTTTCTAGCACAAAAAATAACTAGTTACACTTTAAAGAACCAAAAAAGGGAGGGGGAATAATAAAGAAATATGAAAGCGAGAATAACAGTAGTGTGCTAGCTCGCTAAGCTAGCCCACTAATTATGTATTTATTAAGAATTCAATTATATAATTATATATTTATTTAAGCATTTAATTACATAATTATAGTTATTCACTTATTTAAGCATTTCATTGTATATTTATTGATGTATTTATGTTTAGTTCGGGCCCTTACAACCCTCCATAGAATAGTGGCCCCTGAGTGACAATTGTAAAATAAATGGTTCCATCAATTTAAATGCAACACCCAATCATACAAATTTTTCATGTTCTTGTATTTGCATCAATAAGTTTTCCGTTTATATAGGGCACAGTGTGTAAATAGCAGTGTTTTAACCAAAACAAACACAGAAATAAGTAGAGCATTTAAACGTGAAATTCACAAATAGCGCGACGTTACTAATCGTCAGTTAGCTAGCTAGTTAGCGACAATTTACTTCGCCTGACTCACTCAGTTTTCTGACACTGAGTTGTCTGAAATGTTTTATTTATTATTATACCGTTGTAGTATAATATAATACCCGTGTGGCGGGTGGCTTTATAACTTATAATACTACTAGTAATAAAAATAATACGGAGTCAAGGCTGAAGGTTAAATGTCTTGCTCTTTACTGTAACGAACTCCACTGAGAACCAATCCAGGCATAAAGCAATCCATCCATGAGCATCATAAACTCAAACTTAGTCAAACTTAATATAACACCTTATTAAAATACAACACACACCCTCTCTCACACCTCTCCTGATGTGAACACTTGATTGACTTAGCTATTAATGTGGGTTCTTTATCTCCTACTTTCCTAAATATCAACTTATTTAACTTTCCTTGTCTGACCTTTTACCATATTCTACAATGGCATGAAATATGACATTTCACTGTATAGTAAGTACTGTATGTGATACTCAAATGTCTGATTACAGAATGTCCTTTTGCCATAACCTGTACTGTCGTACCGAATCCAAAACCGTGCATCTGGCAACAGAGCGCAAACTTTGTAAACATTGCTTTAATTTTTTAATTTTAAAATTGATTTTTTTCTTTACATTTCTGAAAATGTGTTTAATCACATGCTTGGCGAGCCAAGAGCAAATGTATGATTTCAAAATGTGGAGGGGACATTTAATTGTGCCAATGAATGTGACAAAGATGGATAAACTTGGCTACTCTATCCATGATCTTAAGAGATCCTCTGTATCTGCTGAGAGGAAACATTTGGACTAGAGGTAGAGATCCACAGCAGTATTATTAAGGAAGTATTAACTACAGTTGCTGCCTCGCTGTCTGACAGCACCTCTATAATATTTCTCTCCACAATACTGACGTTTAAACACTGTTCCTGCCTCTGACCTTCTCATTTAAATGTAAGGATGTGGACATTGCATATTGTTCTTGTGACATAATTACTGTAACAAATTATACACAATTCAATTTGAAAATGTCCACTTGAAATTGAAAAAAGTAGATTTCTTTCAGCATCCTTAAAACAAATAATTCTGTCAACATGCAATATTTTCAATGCATACAATGGTGCTATATTGCAAGATGAGCAAATGCCTGCCTGCAGTATTCATCATGTTCTGTTGTATAGAAATAGAAATAAACAAAATCAATAGGCTCCCAAATTTGAGAACAAGCATCCTTTAAAGTCAACTTTAGTCTGCCTATATAGAAATTAACATTGTAAACATGGATTTCAATTACATGCTCCCATTACATGACAAAATGGATGGATGGATGGATACCTGTTAGAACTCGATATTACAAGTTCTACAAGTAGGCTATAGAACATAACTTAAAATATGCAAATGTAATTCAAACAAATTACAGGACAAATGAAAATTGGCTCTCCAGAGGTAAATGGTCTTGGCTAGAAAATAAATGGTTCAAAACCAAACTACCCTGTCTAAATACATCATATGGTCAACAGTTGTTATACCAACAGATCACTCATCAGGATTGTTTTTTTTGTCATCATGTACATTTGTATTTTTTTAACCGTTGCATATGACAGTGATGCGATACAAAAATGCATTTCATTATACACCAAATAAATACCTTGATTATATGTTAACATTTAGAAATGTCTAAATTTCACATAGGTGAAAGGCAGGGTATGGTTTAAATGTAAACCTTAAATTATCAATGACATTGTTAAATCATTAGATCTACATAAGTAAATCTGATGTACAACACAAGATTAAAAGGTTGTGTATTTCTACACAATAATGCATTACAGTTCAACTGAAATTGCCCAGCACCAGAACAAAGAAGAAAGGAAGAAAAGATGACTCATTAACTCAATTACACACAAACCGTATACCTTATATTATTAATATATACACTCAGTGGCCACTTTATTATGTACACCTTTCTGGATAGGAACCATCGCCATGCTGCAAATCAGCCAGTCCACCACATCCTAAAGGTGCACCATTGAATTGAGATCTGGTGACTGCAGAGGCACGTACCTGAACTCATGTTAAAACAAATTCTGACCCTACCATCTGCATGTCACAAAAGTAATGTGGCACACGTTGTGCACTCTTCTGCATAGCACGGTTGTAATGCATGGTTCAATTACCATCACCCTTGAACCAGTTTGAACCAGTCCAGAGACCACACAGAACTGCCACTTACTGGATGCGAGTCATGTGACTGAAAATCTCAGACACACACAGATCTCAGATCAGCAGTTTGAGATACTCAAACCACCCATTGTACCAAGCCACACATTTTACATTACATTTTTCCGCTGTCTGATGCAGGTCTAACACAACTGAATCTCATGAAACATGTCAAGCATGCTTGTATGTATTGAGTTGCTGCCACATGATTAGCTGGCTAGATATTTGCATTAACAAGGAGGTGTACCACAATAGTGGCCCCTGAGTGACGATTGTGAAAACAATGGTTACATCAATTTAAATTGAACACACAATTATACCAATTTTTCATTTTCTTGTATTTGCATCAATAAGTTGACAGTTTATCATCAGCATAGGGCACAGTGTGTAAATAGCAGTGTTTTAACCAAAACAAACAGAAAAAATTAAAGTAGAGCATGTAAACGTGAAATTCACAAGACAATGGCAATGTTTAAGGAGCTTAACAAAAAGGCATAACAGAAATATGGTTTCATGAACATACAATTCTAAAAGCCTTCGCTCAGCTGTCCATTTGTAGTTTTCTGAAGAGCAGGAGCAGAAAGGATGCCTCCCCTTTCGCTGTACAAAAGACTGACAAATGTGTGCATTCAACACAAGGAGGTTTTGGTCCAACATGTCATGGCCTCCAGACAAACAGAAAGTGCTAAATGCCTGAAATCAAGAGGACTTGTGCTCCAGCATATAGTAACGATACACAAGACCCACAGCAAGTGCAGCAATAGCTGGAATCAACCATGTGGTCCATGAGCTAGAAAAAAGAAACCACACAAATAAAATAAATATATATATACACACATACACAATGGAAACTACACCATTTTTGCATCCTTAATTGTTAACTGACCTCGACTCTCCCGAACCTGTGATATGGACTTCCTATGGTAGGGAGAATACAAATACACTCATCACCATGTATTATCAAGAACTGTTTTGGTTGTTACAATGCATTGTCTCAGATGTACAGAGAAGTGGATGTTTACCGTGTTTAATAACTGGCCATAACATGGAGCTTACCTTTGAGTCATTTTTTTGCCTGTCATCCTAGAGGAAAAATACAATAAAAATCAATATTGTTGTATTACTTTATTACACAGCTGTAGCAACAACCAGCAATATACCACTGAATGAATGGCATTAACATGTTAATACATATGAGACAAAACACAACTAGTACAACTCTGTTTTGCAAAAAGGTGATTGACATGTAGACATTTAGGCATTTTATGAATGAGTGATATAGGCATTTTATGAATGAGTCACAATCTGTTTTGTTCCTTTCCCTCCTACATGGCAACTGCCATTTCTGGTTTACAGACAATACAGCAATGTGAAGTCTTCCATGGCTCACAGAGCCATAACCTACCAGATGAAGCTCCCCAATGTAGTATTGCAGAAGAATCTCTCTCGCGTCTATAGAGTGACCCACATCCTCGAAGCTCTCCGTTGCATCTGCGCCAGCCTGTTCCAGCAACACCTCCTCGCCTCCAGGATGCTAGATATTTATTAAAAACATTGCCAATATACTGGTTATCTAACACCGACCAATTGCTACCAAGTACTTAGCTCGCTGTATTCCCCGGGTGTCTAATTTAGTGGTAAACACGTTCAGCAAGCAAACGTTAACACAGAACAGGTCTTACCTCCTCGAGGAAACCGGAAACGTCATAGACTTTATCGTGAATGATAAGCCACGTTTGCTTGCTCGTATTGCGCGCTGTGATTTCTTCCAGTGTGTAATATTTCACACGGTTATCCAACGTTTCTGTAACATCTTCCGTGTTTTTCGAGTTTTTTATTTCCTCACCCATTCTGAAGTTGCAGTTAATCGTTTGAAGTATGCTAATGTTAGCCTGGGATACAATGCACGCCGTTTTTGTCTACGTTACGAAGGGCTAGGGATACACGTAATTGTAATTACGTAAGAAAAAAAGGGTCACTTGCTACAAATGCCTTCAGTCCGCAACAGAAACGGGATATTTAACGTAGTCGACTTCGGCGTCCTATGCTAAGTTACGCCCAAACCATGGGCCGCGGCTCAACGTCAGAAAAGAGGGACGGGCGAAAAGCGTCACTAATATTATGACCAATGGAACGCGGTAGGCTGATGAGGCAACCAATCAAAAGCTATTCGACGATCACGAGACATTACGCCCAGACAAAAAGGGAATGGTTACATTTGTGTAAATCTAAATTATTTAGAAACGTAACTTAAATATGTAGTTTTTTTTAATCAGAAAGGTACATTTGGTTTTGTTTTATTATTATCAATCGCATTTTTCTATTGGCTAATTCTAAACCAGTTTTTTACTGTCTTTGAATTTTGAAATTGAATTGGATCTTTAGCTGGATTGTATTGGATCTTCTAAAATGTAAAGGGGATAAAAGCGGTTGATTTATATTCCTGTGTGGTCACTATTCAATGCATTTGGTACTGTATTCCTTGGTTTTGCATTACAGTAGTGTTTTGTAACATGTCACAATGGCACTTGGACAACATCATAAGCCAGTGGTTTCAAAGCAGGAGTGGAGAGAGGCAATATAATCCTCACTGCTGTGAAAACTGGTTTATCCTCTTGTAGGCCGAGGCGCTGAATAAGGAGGAGTTTCTAAACTGAATATGTTGACGCCGTGATCCTTGATTTGCTGGAAACAACTTAGAACGATTGGAATGCTGTGACCTTTGACTCTAAATGAAAAGTAATGTTTTACACCCATAATGTCAACTCAAAATATATGCATAATGTGATTGAAGATTGAGTGTTTATTATGTTTATATGCAGGGCTGCCAACTTTTCAGAAAACCTTGGAGTGAGACCAGTGCTGAAGTCCAGTCTGTTACAGTGGGATTCAGAAAGTAGTAGCACAGCTATTTTTAGACACATGAAACGCACAGCTAAACTAGACGAGAGAAAAACGTGCGAGGTTCTATCGACACTTCATCCCAGTAGGTGGCGCTAGTACGCTTCTATGTTGAAATCAATTACCTCAGAGTAGAAGAAGAACAAAATCGTGGCATTGTGGGATTGCAATGGCAGCCGTCGTGAATGTAAACATATACGTACTCTGCGACAAATTATATTATGTAATATAATATTTAATCTCATAATCACATTATTCGATTTAAATAGTTAGATATTGCGGACCAGCTGTCGGAATTGGGATCCAGCAGTTTATGCAACTGCGGGGACCGCTAACAGGCGCTAATCACAACAGCCGCCTGCTAATCTGTTTGCTATTCAAAGTTAGCTAACCAATAGAGGTATTGAAATGTTGCTCGTCTAACATAGTTTGTCTATATATACCTGACAGTATGTTTCCTAATAATGTAGAAAACACTAAAAAAATACGGCCAGTTCTATAGAGCTAGTTATTATCTTTTACAGTACAACTCATTTTAGCCATTCACGCAGGCTCCCAAGAGAAGATTAAGATTCACAAAAGTAGATAAGATGTGGCTAAAAGGATAATAATCCACTGTTTTACACACCGCGTTCTTTTTTTTCTTCTTCTCCACAGATAATGGATGATGATGTGTCGATGCACAGGCTCGAAGGGAGTGATTCAACAGCTCAAGTTGGCGGACTGATCATAAGGAAGAAGAGTGCGGCAGCCGAGCCTCATGTTTTCCGGGCCCCCACTCCACGCACGTCTCTGCTGGGCCTAGATCTGCTAGCAGCTCAGAAAAGGAAAGAACGCGAGGGCAAGGAGCCATTCGAGTCAGCCAGCGACGACGGGACGAACAAAAGGTCCAAGGTTACCTCCTACAAAGACTGGGAAGAAGGGAAAAGTGATTCTGGATCTGACGATGAAGAAGATGACAAGGACAGTAGTGTAAAGAAAGAGAGGTAGGATGATGTATTAAAGTCCCCATACCGTATAACACAATCATTTAGTTAGAATAGTAAAATATCACTATTGCCAAATCGGAATAATCATAGTTATAATGATTGCAGCTTCCCTGCCCAAATGTATAACATATACCCATGTCAATGTTGCATATACTCAGTACATCTGCTGTTACAGGTGTATTAATCAATTGTTTGCGGTAGTCTATATTACAAAAAAGGAGAGAGACACAATCTAGTTTAATTTGCATTGGCCGTATTTAGATTGTTTATATAGAAAACAGTAGGTAGAACCTACTTTCTGGGTTCGAAACGGCATGATTAGCATGGATGTCCTTATCGCAATCAGCATGTAATTGTAACCGTTAACCACTAGTGTTTAAGTCCCAAACAAGACAGTTCATGTCAATGTTTTGCTCGACATTTAGTCACTTTAGTTACTTTATTAAAAAAATCCGCTTTTCATACAAAGAAGCTAAATATTGGATGTATACGAATTGTTACTGTCTAATAGCGTCAGCAGTCGGAAGTATCGCGTGACCGGCTCTGAAACACCATCCAACCCTGGTGGTGTGAGCGAAGAGTTCCGCCAGAAACATCTGCAGAGGGAGAAAGATAGACGTGAACATGGAGTCTATGCTTCCTCCAAAGAGGACAAGAACAGGGAACAAGACCGTGACCGAGAGAGGAGCAAAGACAAAAACCGGGACCGACGGGGTGAACGAGGTGATACCCCCCCCCCGGCATTATTTATTTGTACAACTGTGTTTTTTCATGTTTAAATTGGATCAGCAGTGGAAAGAAAGTCGTTGGATGGTAAATGTCTCTTTTTGAATTTCAGAGTACTTGTATTAATCCCGGGGGAAATTGTGACCTGTTATTTCATATTTCAGACGAGCGAGAACGCAGCCACAGCCGTGGGAGCAGCAGTAGCCGCTCAGAGCGCGGAGAGAGGAGCGAGCGCTCCCAGAGAGACGGCTGGTCTGAACGTCTCAGCCGAGGGAGTAAGAGGGACGAGCCACCCACACCCCAACAGCGTCCAAGAGGTTGTTTTTTTGTCTAATCTATTTTCTCTATCCTGATGACATTGTAAAGCTTCCTACCCACTAGGCGACTTTTAAAGTCGGGCCGACTTCGGCAGTACACACTAAACGACTGGTCTTGGCGATCAGTCTTGCCTTGCCGTCGGGTTGGTGGTCCACACTAGGCGACTGGGAACATGCGGGGGTACACACATGAAGACCCTACTATCCGATTATCCGCGCCTTCTCTGCAAAACTTGCCAAATCTCTTAGTTCTTGACACATTTGAACAACTTGTAGAAATTGTACAAACTGTAGCAGTTGTTGTTATTGTTGTTGTACAGTGAACGCACTCCTACTTCATTCCCTTTTCTTCCTCTTGACCCATCTGATCCGATCACATCCCATTGGCTGTTCTTGACCTCACACCCCATTGGTCGTTCTTGTCATTGGCCAGCGTAATCGCCGATCTCAGTCTCAGTGCCCCCCACACTACGCGAGTCAGGCCCGAAAATATCTGGTTTGAAAAAATCTTTGCCCTCCCAACTCTATGCGGGGGGGGGGGGACTTCAGCCCCGATCGCCCTAGAATCGGGGGGTTTGTCGCCTAGTAGGAGCCTTAACAGTAGCATGGCGTAGTGGAAAGCACTGTTCTCTTTAAGCTGCCTCTGCTATTTGTGGGATTAGCCCATAGATTAGAGTATCCTATACATATATAATGGAATGGATTTCTAAGGACATCCAGCATGTAATCAAAGCCATATCATCTTGCACATTCAGATTCCTTCACACCCTCCCGGTCCAACTGGGAGGAGGACGACAGCGGGTACTCCAGCTCCAGGCAGCCCTCCCAGTGGGAGTCTCCGTCCCCCACCCCCTCCAACAGAGAGGGTTCTGATCGCTCGGAGCGGGGCCATCGCTCTGTCCGGGACAGCGAGCGCCGGGACAGGTACCCCTCTGACGCTTTCCTCAACATATGCTCTATTCAAATGTTGCCTTAGAACCGTGTGAACAAATAAGTATGATCTGTTTAAAAACGATTAAAATAAATACCTCCATTGTACCAGAAGTTTCCGACTTCCTTAGTGAGAGTAGCCTACAAATAAGGTAGTTTCAACATCGTGCAAGGTTTTGATGATTGAGATTTCATGGCAGGATTAGCGCTATTCACCCGAAGAGAAAACACACAGGCGCTATTGTGGATGACTAATCACCAGAAAAAGAAAAAAAAACTTGCTACCTGTTCTATTTATGTTTATTAATTTACCAACCCGTTATTATTAATAGGTTGAGCTTTTTGGTATGTTTTTGTCTTTCTTTAAACATTGAAATAGCTGCTAAACACATTCATTATTAAAACCATTAACCCCCCCACTTGCCGCAACCTCTTATTTCTATGGTGGGAGTGCCACCATGGGAAACAGAATCCTGGGGAGAACCCTAGAACATTGAATAAATATTACAACCAGTTAGTTTAAAGTCTGTCTCTGTTCTTGGCGATTCGCACACTGGACGGCAGGTGTCAAAGTATTGGAATAGTGTTCTAATATCCCAATTCAAAACTAATAATTTGGTTATTCGAACATGTTCTTGACATGTAAAAACAGTCAGTTTTTCATATGTCAACGAACTAATTCGCCTAATCTTCGCGGGTCTTCAGACAACAATGGGCTGAAGAAACCTTTTAGTTCCTGGGACTAAAAGTTGTAGGTACTTGGGGTGGAAACGCGGCTATACACACACAGAGACAGACCTGCTAAATGTCAGGCACAACCAAAATGGTCGCACTGTGATTGACATGCTACATTATCGAAACTATACATTATTGGTCATGTTATAAATAGATCATGTTTTCTCTCCATAGATCGGTCAGGGGTCGTTACCCCGATGACACACCCCTGCCAACCCCCTCGTACAAGTACAACGAGTGGGCCAATGATAGGAAGCATTTAGGCTCTACACCTCGTCTGTCTCAAGGAAAAGGTACCATCCAACAAATCCAATGGGATTAATATGCAGCTGTAGGTTTTGAATCTGTCTGACACCCTCTCTATCTTTGCTTCAGGTAAGAAGGGAGAGGGACAGGAAGGAATCCTGTTTGACAATGAATCTGAAAAAGAACAGTGGGAGGAAGACCAGAAGGTAAGCAGTCGGGTCAATAATCTGTTTTTGCCCTCTGTGTCCATTTAAGCTATAATGTATATAATTCTCTCACTGTTAAATCATCTATTGGCAGCAAGCTGACAGAGACTGGTACATGATGGACGAAGGCTACGACGAGTTCCACAACCCTTTGACGACCACCTCTGAGGAGTATGTGAAGAAGAGGGAGCAGATCCTGCAGAAGCAGACGCAGAAGCGAATATCTGCCCAACGACGGCAGATCAACGAGGTAACGACTAATGGGGACAGGGCTGTCACCATTAGCCCATATATCACATATAACGAGTATAATGAAAGCTGTGATGGCAGAGGCACATTATCAACTGTAACGGCAAGGAAGTGGCGTTCATTGCCCCTCCCAGAGTCGAACCGTCTAGACCCGGTCGTTTGTTTGCGGTGAATGTGAATCGTTTAAAGGTGCTGTAGGTAAGATTCAAGAGTTGTAAAGAGAGAGAAAGCAGAA